>JBAKBP010025757.1:0-32823 GCA_037953745.1 Lithodes maja
GTTATTTCAAAAATGTAGGACGAATCAACGAGAATTTACACGAGTTTACACGGATGTAACACGAGTCAGCACGTGTGCAACAGAGATCCAACGAGAGTCAACGCGTTGTCTTTCATGTTGATCCGTATAACAATCGTGTTGATCCGTGTAACAATCGCGTTGACTCATGTTAGACTCGTCCATACTCTTTGTTTACGTGTCCTGGAATGTGGCCATTATTTTTCAAATTATTGACACTCGTGTTGGGTTCGTGTTACACTCGTTTTGACTCTCAGTTACTCGTACAGACTCTTGCATGAACACGTGTTGACTTGTATTGACTTGAGTTAACTCGTGTTACACTCTCCTTGACTCGGGAGCAATTGCTACTCGCGGATGACTCAGCCTCCAGCGACGGCGATAATCGATGAGTGTGACTCGTGTTGGACTCGCGCACCGACTCGGCTATGTGTGAACCAGCCTTTAACCACGGTGATCGACATATGTAAACATGACGGCGGTGGTGTCGGCGTCGGACACTTGCGATAATGTTCCCGTCTATTTTGAATGCCATTGGATACAATAATATGTTGAGGGGGGGCTTTGCCCTAATGACGTGTTGTCATGATCATATATATTGCCAGTATGGGGCAAACAATCAAAAAAATTGCCGCAAAGCCCTCCCCTCAACATATTATTGTATTCAATGGCAGTCAAAATAGACGGGAACATGATCGCAAGCGTCCACCGCCGCCGCCGCCGTCATGTTTACATGGTCGATCGCCGCAGTTACTGTAAGTTTGCGTTTATTTGGAGTTTTTGACGACGATTTTTTTGGTTAGGCCTATTTGCCCCCTGCTGGCAAATTATATGATGATGACAATATGTCATGGGGGGTGTTTGCCCCATCAACATATTATCGTATCCAACGGCATTCAAAATGGACGGGAACATGATGGCAAGCTTCCGTCGCCGCTCTGCGCAGTGTAAACAATGGTGGCGGTACGCCCGAACTCTACATTCTACCCGGCTAGGCCTATATTATAGGCTACAATAAATAAGTAGACTAGGCTATTTTATCTATAGGCTAGGCCTAGTCTAATATTACTATTTAAGGTAGCATTCAAGTTGACTACAGCAGGACTTACCCTTGACCAAGTATAGGCTATCCTAGTGTTTACTATGCCTATACCCCTTTGAAAGGACATTAGCCTAGCCTAACCTAACAACCTTACCTAACCTATTATAGTAGGCTATTATGGGTGGGGGCTGCCGCCCCCACACCCCGATTTTTGGTGTATTTGTCTATTTTGTCTGTGAAGTGGGAATTTTTTTAATTTGTCGATAACGAAAATCCTCCATGCGGACTATAGCCTATGGAGAAAAATATGGCGAATCTATTGTTGCCTATTATCTCTAATAAATTGTTTCTCATAATGCTGCAGTAGTGTCGTTTAAAATACCAACCATTTAATTGTGTGCCTTTAAAAATGACCTAAATTAGGCTATAGGCTACTGAAAGATTAGAAGAATCTTTAAGAAAGACTTGTTTAGGGTTATTGTCGTGCCAAAGCTAGATTATATCCTAAATATAAAAGGAAGTGAATAAAATGAAATATGCCGAAAAAATCGCCGTCAAAATAGACGCGAAGTTAACCGCGGCGATCGCCTTATGTAAACATGACGACCGTACACCTGGTAACTACATCCATCCCATTAAAAGTTACTGTGGGACACAAAATATGTTGAGGGGGTCTCTGCGGCTCTGCCCCCCACGTCGGCCCGTCACGCATTATGATGTACGGTAAGTCATCATCATCTGTGCTAATTCATAGGATCCCCAATTAAGGACAAAGTCAATCAGCAGACGAAATAAGCTCCCAAATTACAATAACATAGCGGCCCGCCGTTTATGGGCGACTTTTTACACGTCATTTTAAATGTTACTTTCCTGCCCTGGTCTAGGCCTAATAGATTTTTCCAAAGAATCAAACTTAAATGAAAAGAAAGTAGCCTAGCCTACAGTTTATAGGAAGGCTATTCCAACATGCATTCCAGAACTTAGGCTAGCCTAGGCCTAGGCTATATGAAAATTTGTGGGTGGTCTGCCAAAAAAGAATCACTAGGCCTATTAGGCTATGGGTAGGCTAGTATGGGGTGCATTTTGCAAATCTTCTGAACTCTTAGGCCTAGGCTAGGCTAAATTAAAACTCACAAAATCTGAGTAAAACCAGCACTAGAATTTTGTCTTGTCTTGTCTTGGGGGTTAAGGGCAACCTCAGGCGAATACTCGCCTGCTCCGGCCCTACCGTAGTCGCGGAGATCCTATGTCACAATTAAATTAGTTTACAGTTAAGGTTAAAATTCACCACCGTGTCACTTTCACTCTAGGTCATTCGTAGAACCATAACGCTGTAAAGGCAACAGCCCAATAGCAGGTCATCAGGTGACAAACCAGAGACCTACAAACCGTGGTACTAGGGCCAGAGCAATGTCTTGAAGCGAGGTGCCCTTATCAACCAACCCCAGACAATCCAGTAGGAGCTGTCGGAAGGAATCCATCTTTGAAGCCAGAAAGGGACGCCCATCCACATGCTCAGTGACGGGACGAGGCGAGGCTTAGGAGGCATATGTAGGACGACCAGATGTAGGATGTGGAGGGGAAGATGGTACTGTACGACGATACATGGGATGCGGAGACTGCGGAGGGAAGAGCTCGTCAAAGTCATACCGTTCCTCAGGACCTCAACAATAACCGGGGGACGGCCGGTGCGGGCAATGGTCGATCGCCGTAGTTAATATAAGTTCGCGTCTATTTTGACGGCGATTTTTGTTTTAGTTAGGCTAGGCCTAGGCTATTTGCCCCCTGCTGGCAATAACATATTGTCATATTGTGACATATTGTCATATATTGACATATTGTCATCATCATATATTATATGATGATGACAATGTGTCATGGGTGGTGATTGACCCCCTCAACATATTATTGTATCCAACGATCTCTAACCTCTGTATCTCAAAAAGGGCTAGAGCAAATTGGCTGTAAATTTCCACATCTTGGCTATTCCTTGACAGATTTGCTCCCTCCAATTAATATTTATTAGCATAAATTCAGCCTAGAATCAGCCTATAAAACAAAAACTAACATTTGTTTAGCCTAGGCCTACATATAAAAAGAAAAAACCCACTCGTACTGAAATTATAAGCATAAATATGAGTATCTAAGTTACAAAGCAAATGTTTTTGTATAAAATAAACCATAAAATTGTCATCTTTCAACTGTTGAGGTCATAAATATAAAAAAATCTGATACATTAGGAAAAAATGCGTTAAGAGTTGTGCTAGTGGGTCTATCGTCCCCTTTATTTACGTAGTCGCACGCTCGCAGTTACATTCGCGTCTAATTTGACTGTGGTTATTTGCCCCTGCTGGTGATTATATGATGATGACAATAAGTCATAGGGGGATAAAGCCCCCTCAACCCATTATTGTATCCCACGGCCAGGCGTTGGGTAAATTGTTTTGTTACCGGCCGGCGGATTGAGGGTGGCTTTACCCCAGGGTGTCAAACAAGAGCCGAGTCCAATATTTTTTGTCTTTAGTATTGTGTAGGGCCTATGTAAAGATAAAATTATGGTTTATAGTTTAACCCGGGAGCTGCGGGAAGACTCTTAAGAGTTCCCCCGGCGGACTGCGGGAAGACTCTCCAGAGTAACGCTTTTGAACGCGTACCAAAACCGCGCGTTAATAGTCAGGCGGCTGAAAATTGGTGTGGATATAGTACTACGTGTCAACTCTCGATACCACCCCGCCAAACGCTCTCCCCGCACTCGTGCAAGCACCACCGCGCCAGTAACCAAGCACTAGTCATGGAGCCCACACGTCCCTCACGCTCGCTCCCTGATGACACAACCAGCCCTCCTTCTGGTGGTGTTAGCCGCCGTGGAAGGCAGAGGGTGACTGCCAAAGACCCTAGCTACCAGTACGACACGCCCTACAGCTCGGAGGACGAAACACCAGCACCCAAAGCACGGAAAACACGTGCAAGCAGGGCAATGGCACAGAGGTCATTGGTCTTTCGTGACACTGCCACCACGACCCAGGCCACTGCAACAACCACTACCACCACCACTGCCACCCCTGCCACCCCTGCCACCGGTACCAGCGACGCAGGAGGCCGCCCTAGGGCTGCAGAACCTGCGGGGGCAGGAAAAATTAAAGGCACGGGCGTAGGGAAAAGATCCCGTACGCCAGCCACAGTGCCCCTACCACCACCACCACCACCACCAGCCGCCGCCCCTGGCCCGGCTGCCGCCGCCGCCCCTGGCCCGACTGCCGCTGCCGCCCCTGCTGCCCCTGCCAGCGACGCAGGAGGCCGCCCTAGGGCTGCAAAACCTGCGGGGGCAGGAAAAATTAAAGGCACGGGCGTAGGGAAAAGATCCCGTACGCCAGCCACAGTGCCCCTACCACCACCACCACCACCAGCCGCCGCCCCTGGCCCGGCTGCCGCTGCCGCCCCTGCTGCCCCTGCCGCCCCTGCTGCCCCTGCCGCCCCTGCCCAAGGAACAGGGAAGGGGAAGGGGAAGGGGAAGGGGAAAGGGAGAGGGAAAGCGACTGCTGGCCCTGCTTTCCCTGGTGGCCCTGCTGCCCCTGTTGCCCCTGCTGCCCCTGTTGCCCCTGTTGCCCCTGCTGCCCCTGCTGCCCCTGCCGCCCCTGCCCAAGGAACAGAGAGAAGGGCGACAGGCACCACCATCATCTTGCCATCAAGGCCACGCACCACTGCTGCCCCTGCCGCCGCCTCTGCCGCCGCCTCTGCCGCCGCCCCTGCCGCCGCCCCTACCGCCACCTCTGCTCTCCCTGTCCATAAGACACCCTCGCGTGGAAAAATTACCCGGAAAACTCTGACACCATCCAAATATGGCGCCCTGCTGTTTGATGGTGATTCACAGGACATTGGCAGCCAAGGTTTTGACGACGAAGACCAAGCACGGGACCAAGGGTGGGGGGATTTGGGAGTGGACAGTGGGAGTGAGTCAGACGTCGGCGACGAAAATGAGGAAGGTCATCGTCTGTCCAGTGAAGAGGAGGGTGATGATGATCAAGTGCTGTATCGCGACCATGGAAGCGATATTTCAGACGATGAAGCAGACGCAGACGACATTCCGATCCCTGGCTTGCCTACGTTCGATTGGTCTGACGGGGTCAATTTTGTACCTGACGTGCCCCAGTTCAATCCTGGGACGTCAGGTACAACTGACGACTGGCCCTGTGACGAGCACGCAAACGAAAGCGACTTCTTCCTCGCTTTTTTCGATTTTGAGGTAATGACGTTCATCGTTGCCCAAACAAACGCCTACTACAGGTGGGTGTTTGGCCGATTGGACGTCCTTTCTCCAAAAGCGAGAATACGAGGCTGGGTGGATACGACTGTTGAAGAATTTATGACGTTCTTTGCCTTGTTGTTCCTCATGCCTCTGATCAAGAAGCATGTGTTGCAACACTACTGGAAGCACGACCCTCTCATCGCCACCCCAACTTTCAATAAGTTCATGACTCGTGACAGATTTTTGTTGCTGCTAAGATTTATGCACTTTGCAGACAACGAAAATCCTAACAGGATTGACAGGATATGGAAAGTTCGGACTGTGTTCACCATGTTGTTGGAGAGGTTTAGGAAATACTTTTACCCCTTCCTCAATTTGGTGATTGACGAGTCGCTCGTGCTCTTCAAAGGACGTCTTGTGTTCAAACAGTATATCCCCTTGAAAAGGCATAGGTTCGGAATCAAGCTCTTCGTTTTGTGTGACTGCGAAACTGGAATAGTGCTTGACATGATCGTGTACACAGGCACTGACATTGACATCCCGAAAGCCGCTGCCAATGACCCCATGGGCATGTCAGGTGCCATCGTCAGGAAAATGTTGGCACCTTACCTGGGCAAAGGCCACATCATCTACACTGACAACTGGTATACTTCTCCTGCTCTCTGCCAGTTTCTTCATGACAACCAAACGGGGTCATGTGGGACTGTCAGAAAGACAAGAAAGTTTATGCCAAAATTCACAGGTGATGTCATTCCTCTCACAGATGCCTCCTCCAGTGACACACCTTCAGAAGACGACCTGGCCCAGGAACACCGCGAGAGGCATGTGCGAAGAAGGCGACGAAAGGGGCAGAAATACAAGCAGCTCGAAAAGTGTGGGAAAGTGATAGCCCTGAAGTGGAAGGATAAGCGAGACGTCCACCTGCTTTCCACCGTCCACACAGGTGCCCAGGTGGATTCTGGCAAAATCCACTACAGAACCAGGAAGACCATCTACAAGCCCGACATGGTAGTGGACTACACTAAGAACATGCGCCTGGTGGACAAGTCTGACTGTCAGCTGTCAGGCGTTGAGTGTCTGAGAAAGACTGTGAAGTGGTATCACAAGCTCTTCCTCCACCTAGTTGATATCACGATGCTCAACGCCTACAACTTGTGGTTGGTGAAGAAGGATATGTCCCCAAACCAGAAGCTGAAATTCCGGGAGTTCGTGTACAACGTCTCATACCAACTCCTGGAGAAGTATGGCACCACCACTCACAGACGTACGGCATGGCGTGGGGATCACGTTCCTGACCGAGTGCAGGTGGGTGTCCAAAGACACTACCTGATCAGCACCGAGGTGATTGGCACTCGTCACAGGCAGGTGCAGTGCATCGTCTGCAGCTCCAGTGTCAGGAAACCCCATGTCCCAAAAAGAGTCACCTCAATGTGTGCAGAGTGCAAAGTTCCACTCTGCATGGGCGAGTGCTTCAGGGACTACCACACCTTCAAAAATGTTTGAGTGTCGCCCTGTCCCGCCCTGCCCTGCACTGCCCTGCCCTGCCCTGCCCTGCCCTGCACTGCCCTGCCCTGCCCTGCCCTGCCCTGGACTCGCCCCCTGCTCAGCCCTGTCCTGGACTCGCGCCCTACCTTACCTGACCTGACCTAATTGATCACGCTACCTCATAATGTAACATATATATTATATAATGTATAAGTTCCAAAGATGTCCCTGTGATATAGCTTTTACATTATATAATTGTATGTTTCATTATTTAGTTTATAAGTTTCAAATATTTACATGTTATATGCCTATTTTTGTATTATATCAATATATATGTTTGTTATTAGTCAAAGTCATGTGTATATAATTATTTTCTTACCTCAAATGAATTGTACAAAAATAAATATGTTTCAACAAATCCTGTCAAACCTACTAAGATAATAAAAAAAAAACAATAATAAAAAAAAAAAACACAAGGTCATGTCATTGTATTCTTACAATATGATATATTCTATGAATATTTCATATTTATTGAATACAATGGCATGATCTTGTAAACAAAAAAATTTATCAAAAATGTTCTAGACAATATAAAACCTTACCCATAACCCCCTCCTGGATTCGATCCCACACCCCTAGCATACTTTGAGTTTTCCAGTCCGCGACCTTACCAACCATGCCACAGGAGCTCATACCAAATATCACTCAAAACTTTGTGTCTACAATCGAAAATGACAATATACAAAAAAAATGAATTATCCCACCAATTTACGTTTGTAAATTGATGGGATTATCAATTATATCATGCCAAGGTTTATGAAAGTTTGTCTCTGTCAAGAATTAGTAATTATATAACTTTATTCTGTCCAAAATTGCCAAAACATTCAGCAAAATTCCCCCTCTCAGTGCGACTCCACTCATTTTCACACTGTCAAGCGGTGACCCTTGCCGCTCCCTTTATGCCCCAGCTACACCAGCCACAGCAGCTCTGTCTGGGAACAAAATTTGTATAAATACAATAATGGATAAATACTCTTCACAAATACATTTGTATTGTATAATATTGTAAATAAAAAAGAATAATAACTGTGTGGGTGTCGTAAATTGCTCAACCAGCTTTCTTATGTCTCGCCTACGCGCGTATATTGGATTATACATAGTCATGACTGTCATACAAATAATTGCAGTAGGTCTCGAATGTACATTTAGATTGCATATTACTTGGAAATAAATAAGTAAACGTTTCTCTGGTGGCAATCTACCCTTTCGCAAGTGTAAGGAGACACCATTCTATATTTAGCCCTTTATCGCAAAAGGCAATCTGCACGTGTTTACTGACCACCGTCGCTGGTGGTCTATAATATAGTACTTTATTGACAGTCAATGGCCTACATGTTTCTGTGGTACTTCACATGTGTCTAAAATGCAATGTCTGCTTGCATAAAAATGCAATTCTGAAGTCCATTTATACGTACGACATACGCATGTCTCAGTTTCTATCTATCTCTCTCTCTCTCTCTCCATTCCTGACTCATGTTATTGTAAAACTCTGGGTGGCAACAAACACCAGACACCTGGAAGACAAGGTTCAAAATCCCAAGCATCCATACGCCTCGAGCACCTTCACACTTGTCACACAGCTGGTTATCTATCTAGAGATCTGCCTGCCTTCCTTCTCTTGACGACTCACTCACTCCCTCCCTGCACCCCTGCATGCCTCCCTCCCTCCCTCCCACACACCCACCCCCAACCCACCCTTTCAGGCTTCCGTGTGCTAGAAACACATTCACAATTTGCGTAAATATCGCATCAATTGGGCTATATGCGGTATATTCCTTGTTATATGGGACGCCTACATACGTACACGTCTTTATTATAGCATGACAGTGCTCTAAATACAAGATTTACGTGATATGTATGGCGTAACACACCCTCTCCCCCTTTCATTCCCAGCACAGCTCACTCACACCTTGGTTCACGCATAGAAACTCTTTGATAATGTGCGTAAATATCGCATGAATTGGTCAATATGCGGTATATATTTTGATATATGGCACGTATACATACGTACAAGTCTGTATTATAGCATGACAGTGCTCTACGTACAAGATATACGTGATATGTATGGCGTAAACCACACTCTCAGCTCATAAATTGCCGCCAAACCTCCAACACATCTTCATTCCCGCCTACAAATTCTCTTATAATTCCCTTATATATTGCAATTTTTGGTCACTATGAGGCATATTCATTGTTATATGGGTGGCTTACAAACGTATACATACTCTACATAGCCTAAAAGGGCTCAAAAATGGACATATACGTGATAATACGCCGTAACCCACCCCCTCCTCCCTCTCCTTCTATCCCCTGCGCGCGTAAATATTCGGCAGGGAAATCTCGCCGCTCGATGACAATCTAGCCGCGCGGTGCCATTCGCTCCACATTTTTCAACTACGGACCGTTCCCCCACCCCCCCCAGACATTTTTTGGGGGGTCAAATATATATGGGCCGATGCCCGCAAACATTCCCTACACGATGATGTACTTTTTATCGAAATTTGCAATAGGTCCCCAAATCATCATACGTGCGCACAGTCTTACCCTGTAGAAAACCCCCTGTGCGCCGCGGAGAGGTTAAATGATGTCTTTGGAAGTGATAAAGTGGCCAAAACAATGCTATTCCAAGTTAATTTTCTTGTATTCCTTCTCATATTCATTCGAGTCTCCACACAAAATTGCTTCGGTTTGACACCCTGCTTTACCCCAGCAGTTAAATTAGAAGCGAATGTAGGCCTAACTGCGAGCGTGCGACTAGGCTATATAAACAAAGCTTTTGGTATGCCCACAAATACAACTCTTACCAAAACTGCAATTAGCCTATTTGTTTTTTTTCAGTCTAGGCTAAATTGCGGAGGCTAGGCTAAATTATTTAGCTGCAATTAGTCTAGCCTATTTTTGTTTGTTCTTTCAGTCTAGGCTAAATTGTGGTAGGCTAGGCTAAATTCTTTAACATGTGTACTATTGTGTAGGCCTGTGCTTTCCAATAGAAGTAAAAATATGTAGCCTAGCCTAATGCAATTTTACTAAAACCCAAGCCTACCTGAATATATGTAGGGTAACATTCAAGACAGCTAGAGCCGCCTTATTTACCAAGTTTCTTTATATTTTTTCCAAGGAATAAGCCTATAGTGTTTAATTGTTGTTTTTCATGGTTTGAGTGGAGGATTTGCATTAACTTACCCATTATTAATTAATCTGAAGATACTCCGTCAAATGGCGCCATTTAGTGGGTGAATCGCGCTTTTACAGTAGGTAAGGAAAATTGTGGGGAGGCCTTGCACGCTTCCAAAATGTACAAATATTATATTAGATTAGATTAACCTAACCTAACCTAACCCTAATATAATATAATATCGTTTTTGTGAGTAACGTTCAAGCCATTTATTGGGTGAATCGCACTCACTGCATCTTTCAAAACAAGAAGAGGAACCAGGTCGAAGGATTCATTGGGTGCAATGCTTTGTTTACGTTCGGGACATTATTTTTGTGTTATTTGTCGGTGTAATCGGGTTTTTTCAAGTGTCGATAACGAAATTCCTCCATGCGGACTATAATGAGAAAAATATGGTGAGTCTATTGGACCCTATTTTCCCTAGTAAATTATTTCTAATAGGGCTGCGAAAGAGGTCTTGAATATTATCATATGTAGAGCTCAACAGCAAAATAAACAAAAAATATGTTGAGCAGTGAAATAAAATTAAGCTAGGCCTAGGCCTGTTTTCTCATAGGCCTAGTAACTTAATGAAGTATACTATAGCCTAACCTAATTTAAGTTATTTCACAAAATACTAATAGGCCTACCCAGCCCTCCTCATGCATTATTTTCCATTGTAAAATAAGTTTGTGCTTAACTGAAGTAATAAAAGGTAGCCTATAAATAGGCTAGCCTATGTTGGCTGTGCAATTGTCTCGATTTGACTATTTTTACCTAATTAGGCCTAAAGCAGCCTGAGCCTATTCCCAACCCCCAAACAGTATCCCATGTTAAGCCCTAGGCTAGTCCTAGGCCTAATCCCACTCTCAATCAAAATTCGAACTGCTAAATTCGTACCTACCGGTAGCGCTGCCTAGGCTAGGCCTATATTTTTCGTGAATAGATATAGAAAATGGTTTAAAGGAAAAAACATCCTATATTATGTTCAAATAATATGCAATAGCACTGTGTATGGTTGTATTAAATTTAAATAGTGATAGATGTGTATATTAATGGGATATAATAATACTCCGAAGTTCGCATACGTTCAGAAAATTATAGTGCAACACTGTTGCCAGATACTAATCAAAGCCATTATCATTATATCATAATGCATTTTACTCATTTGCATAATTTCAAATACCTAGGACATTAATATAATATTTTCCTATCTTTTTGTAGTGATATTTGTATGATTTAGTGGTATATTGGTGTCTGTCTAGGGTTATAATGCATTGTGAAAGTTACCTCTGAATCTCTGACTTGGTAACAGTTCGGTATGGGCCGGCTTAAGTAACCCTTCTTTCTTTGAGTACTACACGGCAAGAGAAGCTTTTGGGTCTGTCATTACTGTTCAAGGTAAACAGCAACTGCTAAATTCGACATCATGTTCAAATAATATGTAATAGCACTGTTTATGGTTGTATTAGACAAAAATCGTGATAGGTTTCTATTTTATGTGGATAAATAGTATTAAGCTGAATAAACTAAATACCGAAAGTTCACTAGAGTGGTTGTTGATACATTTGCTAGATATGAGGGAGGAGGGAGGTAGGAAGGAAGGGCAGGGTAAGTCACACAGGCATTTGCCAAAACTTTAAAGGTCCATATCATTGTTATTAAACAAAGCATTTGGCAAAGGGAGGAATTGTTAAAAACCTTAGCCAATACTCTGTCATTCACCAAAAATAAATTTGAATTATCATTATTATTTGGTAGGGTAGGTATGTAGAGGTAGGTTGGCTAAATAATTGCTGGAATTCGTAGGGACTCGAACTGTTTTGAGAGAGTTAAATACAAAAAAAATAATAGATCTGAATAATAAAGAGATAATATTAAGCAAAACTGGGGGATGCGTGGAAGCCTATAGACTGTAGACAGTAAACTTTGTTTGGGTAGCGAATGCAGTTTTAAAGTAATTTAAGAATAGACAGTTTTCAATGCTGTGGCCAAACTATTCCACCCATTTATATTCTTTAGTTATCAAAACGTTCAGAATTGCGAGCCTCATCCAACTATGCAAGCATGGCTTTGATCATCGGCGTAGTTTTCAAGATGTGGAATTTTAAGTGGAATTAGAGTTTTTTTCAAGATTACTGGAAAAAAAAACACGTGCAAAAGCAAAACCTTCTCTATAACATTTTCGGAGCATTAGTAGGGGAGTCCGTATGCCAAAGCCCAGTCGTTTCCTAGAGTGGAGAGACGGTATTTAGGCGTCAAGTTTTTCGTGAAATCGGCTGCCACGGACCTGTTTGGCCGCCATGCCGGATGTTTAGCATACCAAAAGTTGCCCAATACAAAAACGCACCTCTTGTGAAAGTTTGATCCCGATCCAAAAAGCGGTTCTGGAGTTATTGCGTCGAAACCGGCGCGTAAGAAGAATTTGGATGAAAAAACGGGTTTAATGATTTCAATAGGGGTTCCCCGTAGGGGACGAACCCCTAATATTAATAATAATAATAATTACTATTATAACATATACTGAGCAACTTTATATATACTGTATATATATATTGTTTTTTACTCTTCAGATATGAATCAACCTTGTCAGTTTCGGTCTGTGGATCAAGGTCTGCGGTTCTCCAGGGGTCCATTAGTGAGGCAACAACTCTTATGGATGAGCAAGGGCCTTTTTCGCCAGTTAGGCCTACACCAACCATCATAGAAAGTGCAGGATCACAGATGCAGATGAACCAAGCAGCCCTGGAGGGGTCGATCAGAGAAGCATCGACAATTTCCATCCCTCAAGAAGACTTCAAAATTGATAAATCATGGATCTGTCAACATTTTCAAAATGCTATCATTGCCAATTCAAACGATTCCGACTATATATGAGGATGTGAAGCATTTAATGGGTAAATTCCCCCGAAAAGGTATAGGAAGACAGGAATTGATTGGAATGTTAATGAAACTCTACCTAGAAAGAAAGAACTCTATTTATGGTAGATTCAAAACGACTGAAATACAACGACAGTCAAATCAAGTCGGGAGGAGAACAAAAATAAACAAACGATTAAATTTGGTATTGGGACACGGCAAACCAAACACAAATATTAGTATTTAATGGGGTAACGGGTAAATGGCCTTACGCAGATGTTTGAAGTAAGGTTGGCAAAATTGTCTCACCTCTCCGACCCTATTTTAATTTATTATTTGTACATTTTTGCCAAATAAGAATAATAAAATAAATAATAAAATTGTACTACTCTACTACTATATTTCTTGTTTTTGTAACTTTCCACATAGTTGTATTTATTTATAGGAAAAACCACAGACGATCCAGTATTTCACTCTACAAAAATATTGTTAAAATATTTCACACCACAGCAAAGTCTCTTTTTTGAATAGCGGAATATTTTTAGGGTTAAATTTGGGGTCCTCTGCCGAGGGTCGTTAGGAAGCCTCTGGAATAGAAATCTATCCGATCGCCACGAAGGCTGACATCGACAAATGTTTGTGAGTGTTTCCCCCCCCCCCCCCCCCCAAAAAAAAAATCACTTCTCTCCAAGAACAATATTGTTCAATTGTTCAAATTTTTCACAACTGGAAAACAAATATTGTTAAAATATTTCATAAGTTAATCCCCCAAAATTCACCTCTCTCAAAAAATTATTGTTCAGATTTTTCACAACAGGAAACAAATATTGTTCAAATTTTTCGGGGAGATACTCTCGAACATTTCTCGACGTCGCTTTCGTGTCAATCTGAATATATTTCGATTTGAGGGTCCTCCAATGACCCTCGGCATTCTAGAAAATATTCAGAAACACCTCGGCAGACCACTCTCATTTGTTTTTATTAAAATAAACAAAATATAGAACATATATTATCCCATTAGAGAGCAAATGGTCTCACAGGGATATTTGAGGTAAGGTTGGAATTTGAATGCAATAACCCTTTGGTATGTGGACCAACTGGCAAAAATGTATTACCATGTGCCTCCGACCATATTCGACCCTATATCAATTAATTTATTTGTACATTTTGTCTAATAAGAATAATAAAATTGTACTACGCGAGTCCTTGTTTTGTAACTTTCCACATAGATGTACTTATTTATAGGTAAATCCACAGACGATGCAGTATTCGGTGTAATGAAATGAGATAGGGTACCACAATCGAGAAAAATTGGAGAGTGGTTCTCCGAAATATTTACCCCTCTGGGAAAAAAATATTGTTAACACTTTTCACATCACAGCGAAGTCTCGTTTTTGAATAGCGGAATATGTTTTGTGGGTTAATTAGAGTCCGCTGCCTAGGGTCGTTGGGAGGCCTCTCGAATAGAAATCTATCCGATCTCTGGATAGATTGCGTCTCTCTCTCTGTACACATCAGCATAGGGGTATAGAGCTGCTAAATCATAGGTGAGCCTGAATTAATCACACCCAATAGCGTTCACTCCAAAAACCATAACCGAGGCAGGTGAATTACACAGATCATTGCACGCCAACCCCTCAAAGATTGAGGAGCGGCCAATTGTCCATCTACAATATCGCTCCGCCTGGACTAGAATACACATCATATACACAACACTGCTTCCCCCACCCCAACCAGTCTCTCAAACAACTTCTAACCCATGCTCCGCTCATACAGGGCTGCCCCCACATTCAGTGAGGGAGGGAGGGAGAAGACACGTCGAAATATGTCGCTCTGACTGTGTAACTTTGGGTTCTTCTTCCTGACCGCTCCTGCGGAAGAATTCTGGGTCTGACATATGGTTTAGCCAGTTGACAAAAATATAGCCGGTTAGGAAATAAAAACAACTATTACATAATCTTTGTTGTATTGAAAATCATTAATTGTTTACACATTTTTTTTTTTTTTTTCCACCTGGAAGCCTCTCTATAATGTCAGCAACGACGTAGTCGAATCTGGGAAGAGTTTCTGGGCTACATTGGACTCTTTATATTGAAATATCATCTTCGATGACGCTGGTCATTGTTCCTCTCAGAGCAACGAACGCAGACCTCGCAGGTAGACCAATCTTTCGGCAACTTGAGTAAGAGGAAACAATGACCAGCGTCGTTGTCATGCGACAGACATCGATAAATCTTGGAGAAATGTGCGATGGCGTACCTCACCGAAAATCTTTTCTCTCTCCAAAATCTCTCTCTCCAAAAAAATATTGTTCAAATTTTTCACACCTCGCAGGTACACCAATCCATAAGTACAAAGTAGTACAAAGGAAATCAAGCAACAACAGGTCTAGTGGCCCTTCTAGGCTGCTTGTCCTCCAAAACACTGAGGATCAAGTGTCCAAACAGTGGTTAGAGTGGGTAAGGGAACATTGGAAAGGGAACTACTGCCCTGGAACTAATGTCCGTGGCAGGACTAGGAAGTTAGTAGGGGACATATGGGTTAGTAACTGAGGGGAGGATAAAATAAAGTTATTCATTTACAAACGCAGTCAGTCGCGGGTGTGATGCGAGATATTTGTCTAGGCGGAGTTTAAATGAATCAACGGTGCTGCAGTCTATAACGTCTCGGGGAAGCCCATTCCACAAGTTGACAACTCGATTGAAGAAGAAATTCTTAGATTCGTGTGAGTTAAAAGATTTACCAATAATTTTGCAACCGTTTCCCCGCGTGTAATTAGATTGGTCGATAGTGAAGTACTTACTACAGTTCATATTGTCGATGCCTTTGATGATTTTGAACACTTGAATTAAGTCACCTCTTAATCTGCGCTGGGTTAAAGGAAATAGATTTAATTATCTAAGACGCTCTTCGTATGGTTTGTTCTTTAGGCTAGGTATCATTTTGGTAACTCTACATTGAACTTGTTCTAGCTTGTTTATGTCTTTTTGGTAATAAGGGCACCAGCATTGAACGCAGTATTCCAGAAGAGGGCGGACTATGGAATTGTAAAGGGTTAGGATAACGTCTTTGGATTTATGCTTAAATGACCTGCCTATAAAGCCAATTATTTTGTTTGCCTTCTTAACAACTTCTGAATACATAGAGTACATATGACCTGGAGGCGAAAGCATAAATTAATGGGACCGAGGATAGTCAATATAATGTCTTTTTGGGGACCCTCCCCTCCCATTGTGATCGTGCTGCCATCTCTCGAACGTGCGGATCCCTATTTACAGATTTGTGGCGTCTTCTTTCGCCTCTAGATTATATGTACTCTATGGACCAATCTCTGGGCAGAGATACTCTACGACGTACTATACGAAGCATGATCTAGGTGTAAACGACACACTATATGAATCATTGGGGGAGGTAAATTTGCCTGTGAGACGCCCTCGAACATTTCCTCAGCCGTCATCGAAAAATTATGGAGAGTCGCACTTCGAAATATTTATCTTTCACCAAAAAACATATGTTCGTGTATTTTCACACAAACATTTAGGCGATCTTCTGTGATCGCCTTCTGTGATCGCCGTGAGTTGGTGGGCTTTGAGAGCGATCGGAAATACTTCGATTTGAGAGCTCCGACAACCCCAGGCAGACGACTCACCAACAATAAAATCTGCTATTCGACTTGAGTTGGCGGAGAACCTATTTTGGGGCGGGGAGGGTCTAAATTTGTGTGTGTGAAACCTTTTGTGGACAAATTATGAACAATTATTTTTTTCGAGAAAGCTAATTTGTTCGAAGAGTGACTCTCCATCATTTCTCGATGACGGCTGAGGCAATGTTCAAAGGCGTTTCACAGGAAAATGTACCTCCCCAATTCTTCGTTTAGTGTGTCGGTCATCTAATCAATGCTTCGTATATTACGTTGTATACACCTATGTCAAGCTTTGTATGTGAAAAAGTTTCCACAAACACTCTTGCAAATGGCCTGTCCATAATACTAATTGCTGCAGTATGGCGGAACCCTTACTTGGTGTACCAGAGGTTAGAGACTTCTTAGGGAACGTCATCCTGCAACTGGCCTGTCCGTAATGTGAATAGAGACTTAAATTATTGGCTCTCCATGTGCGGAAAATTCTGTATATAATTTTTTCGAGAATGGCAGGGTACCGCCTAGTGCGTCTTCCATTAGGGCATGGTGCCGTCTATTGTTTCGTTCACCTGACAGGGTATCATCTAGTGTTTCGTTCATCTGGACAGGGTACCGTCGAGTGCTTCGTTCATCTAGACAGGGTACCGTCTAGGTGCTTCGCCCATCTAGACTGGGTACCGTCTAGTGCTTCGTTCCTAAGGGTATCGTCTAGTCACTCTAGTGCTTCGTTCATCTGAACAGGGTACCGGCTAGTGCTTTGAGCCAATGCGAGATATTCTTAGGTAACAGTGCTTGACCCCAGGTCAGTCAGTAATTAGCCTTCGGACAGGAGGCCCGTACCTAGCAACGAGGACACATCTTCGAGGTGTTCCACTCGTCCACCGTGGTGAAATTTCCGCCGCCGGCTCTCTCTCTCTCGCGATTACGGCCGCCGAACAGAGTTTTGTTGTAAGTATATACTGTATATTCGCATTTGGTCGTACTATGCTTTATCTTGCACATAGAAGTGTATATATCTTGTATCATGTTGCGCTAGAACCTGCTCATAAGAGTGTACAAAACCTGAATCCTATATTTCAAAATATGAAATATAACTTACATTTCTAAAAAGTGAAAAATGGTGCGCAAATATATTTGAACTATTGTCTAAATAGTGGATAGTTAATCCATCACACCTTCTTGTTTTCATTCGTTACCGAGTTCTGTAATATTTCATACGATTACCTAATATAGGTAACACTTATAGGTTGTGTTAGTTTGCTTAGGTGAGGTCAGGGGAGTTTCAGAACTTCTAGATTATTAACCGGCGACTACAACGGCCCCTGAACAACCAAGCCATTATTCCGCTGGCACAAACTTTAAGCCGGCGACTACAATGCCCCTCCAAGTAGTAATCCAAACTCCACTCTGCACCCCCAAACGAATCTGACATTTCAAAACACATACAAACACGTCTCCACTACTCTCGTTATGTTAGGTAAGGGGAGTTGCAGAACTTGTAGACTACAAGTAGGGTATTGTAACATTGACCATACATTGTTCACATTATTAATTACCTCACCTACCGTAATTTCATTCTCTACACACATGCCGGCCATGGTTGACTTGTGGAATAAGTTGCCAAATGAGCTAGTCAATTCAGCTAATATCTCCATTTTTAAGTCTAGAGTTAATGCTTTTTTGCAGCATTAATTCTAATTTTTAAACTTATTTTATTCTATTTTATTGTATTATATTTAAGCTTGATATCCTCCACTGCATAATATGTTATCTGTGTTTAATATGTGTATACCCTCATTGTTCCCTGATTAAATAACACTGTATGAATATTCCCATATTCAAAATATGTTACAGGGGGACAATGCCTAGTGAGTTCACTGCTCAATAGGTGGCGTTCTGAGAGTGAGGGTCTGAGTCTGGAGGGTGAGACGGTGAAGCACTTGAGCGAAGCAACCAGCCGCTTCAGAGATGGAGCTGCTTCGAGCCATGATGGATGCTTCACATGTCTCACTCTCCAGACTGGAACAAGACCTCACGGGCTTCACCGTGTTGAGTGGTGGAATGTACAGGCTCTCAGCCTATGCCCGAGAGGGAGTAGATGGAATATAGAAAAAAAAAAAAAAAAAAAAAAAAAAAAAATGTACAGTACAGTATACAGTGTATGTTTTTATTTTTTCCTAAGTTGCCATAGTCTCTCTCCAGTGCCTCCGGGTGTTTTGTGTGGATTGATCTTGATGGTGTTTCTGCACCCTGGTTGGAGACTTCGGCATCTCATATAATAATAATAATAATAATCACTGGGTGAATACAATGTCTTGTCGGAAATTGTACTTATAAGGTTAATACTAGGTCTATTTATAATGTTTGACAGAGAAAAGTTAACTACCCGTATACTGTATAGTATACTTTCACGTGAGAAGTATTACAGGGAATGGTCCGATTCGTGGCGAGAACCTTTAAGACGGTGAACATTTTGTCGGACAGGGCCATTCGGCCGGGACTGGTTTGGAGTCACTGGGAGCCTAACAGGAATCCCTAGGATATCGCTAGAATCACTAGCAGTCATCGATCTTTATCGCGAATAAGCCAAGGAATCGGAATTTTCAGCTACTCCTAGTGATTCTAGCTCGCATTCCTGACTGTGTGAAGTACCCTTAACTCGAAAAGTACTCGAAGGATTTTTATGATTTTTGCACAGTGGTACACTAACACTTTGGCGTGCCTGTGCTACCCTCTCCTGCCTACATAGGAAGTGAGCCGCACTCTCCACCTCCCACCTACCCTGTAAAAAACGCACAGTATAGTAAAAACGCTCGCCCGCCCTACTAAGCTAGTACTCCAGCTTGGGCCAAAAAGTTTCTAGCCGCGGCCAACATAATAATGTTATCGCTCCTTTTCACCCATAAATATCACCCCAACTGCATTGAAATACACTTCACGAGATAGAGGGAAGTCTATACAACAATATTTGTCATGTCGCGCTTGAACCTGCTCGTAGGAGTGTATAAAACCTGAATCCTATATTTCAAAATATGAAATACTGTATATATAACTTACATTTCTAATCTAAAAAGTGAAAAATGGTGCGTAACTCGAAACATAATCGATGGATTTTTATGATTTCTGCACAGTGGTACATTAACATTTTGGCATACCTGGCCTACCCTCTCCCGCCTACATAGGAAGTGAGCTGCGCTCTCCACCTCTCACCTACCCTGTAAAAAAAGCACAGTATAGTAAAACGCTCGCCCGCCCTACTAAGCTAGTACTCCAGCTTGGGCCAAAAAGCTTCTAGCCGCGGCCAACATAATAATGCTATCGCTCCTTTTCACCCACAAATATCACCCCAACTGCATTGAAATACACTTCACGAGATAGAGGGAAGTCTATACAACAATATTTATCATGTCGCGCTTGAACCTGCTCATAGGAGTGTATAAAACCTGAATCCTATATTTCAAAATATGAAATATATATAACTTACATTTCTAATCTAAAAAGTGAAAAATGGTGCGTAACTCGAAACATAATCGATGGATTTTTATGATTTTTACACAGTGGTACATTAACCTTTGGTGTGCCTGGCCTACCCTATCCCGCCTACATAGGAAGTGAGCCGCGCTCTCCACCTCCCACCTACCCTGTAAAAAACGCTCAGTATAGTAAAACGCTTGCCCAACCTACTAGGCTAGTACTCCAGCTTGGGCCAAAAAGCTTCTAGCAGCGGCCAACATAATAATGTTATCGCTCCTTTTTATCCACACATATCACCCCAACTGCATTGAAATACACTTCACAAGATAGAGGGAATCTATACAACAATATTTTTTCTATCAACCCAAAAATAGTGTATCTATTGTATAATGGTTATATCGTATACAATTAATATTCGTAAATATTTCAGCTGCAAATTGTGGTATGTTTCTATATCAACAACAAAATAGTGAAGCTATAATGATTGTCGTATACAATTAGTATTCGTAAATATTTCTGCTGCGAATTGTGGTATGTGTCACTTTTCTTCACAATATTTCCGAAACCGGCTAAATAACATATTTGTATTATCATACATACTAAACCATAGCTATATTTTCCGCTGAACATGATGGCGATGTTAAGAATATTTTCTCATCAATATTGGATTTTATAGAAGTAATGTATAACGATAGTTTTAGCTTTTATATCAGTGATGAAACGGGAAAAAAGACCAGCTCCAAAATTAATCACGGACAACAACTGAACACTGAGATCGAACGTGTCCGCAATATTAAGAGTTTACGGACTGTTGATCATTTTATGACCAACAAATACAAACGAAAAAAGCTAAACTAGATGAACTGAAGAAAGAGAAAGGCCGAGAAAAGAATACTATATTCCTGCAGTGGCAGTGTGCAAGAAAGCTTCTAAATGAAAACAAAGGCCCAAATCCTAAATAGTCCAAAGCGATCAGCAAGACAACAAATAGACCTGGCAGACCATGCCCAGTCGCCGGTTGCTACAGGGAGTCAGCCAACCTACGGAAGCACATGGCCGTTTGCCACTCGTACCTAACTAACGATTATAGAGAGAATGTTTTGGCTGCAGCGAGTAGGTTCTCTAAGAAAAGGCCCCTGCCACCAACAAATGCAAAGAAAACAACCTATATGATTGTCCCTTTAGAGATGCCCTCTTTGTGTCACGCGCAACAGAGCAGGAAATTGCGAGAAATACCTTTGGGGAGGGGGGCTTAAGATAATTCAACTCACCCGAGAAGCTGTCATGACCGGAGGACCCTTAACCCCTTCTGTACCGGCGACGGCTTTTTCAGTTTTTCTAGCTATATTTATACAAATTTCTGTAGTTTAAGAAGGTTCTGTGGTATTAAAAAGGGTTTTGCGTTAGTTCCAAGCCTGTCAATTGCTGGAGGCACTTTTTAAACTGAAGAACATCGTCTAATAGTCGCCAAAATTAAGTGAAAAGGACGTCGCCGGTACAGAAGGGATTAATGGCACGCTCTGAAACCCTCTCCGCGACCACACTCAGAATGATGACTGACTCCTGTACGCATGCTCTCAACTTTTTCAAAGAAATAGAGAATCGACAATTCCAAGTAACAGAAAATCTCCTAGGCCCAGTCAGGCGAGCTGTCGCCAATTAAAGCAAAAAGTAAGTATAATGCTATCAATTAATTATTTGAATGTTTCATATTTTCATATTTTCATTTTTGTAAAAGTGATGATTCCACGTGTTGTACAAATAATTATTATGTTCTCTTATCGACATTATTGCATGGGGTTCTGTCATATATTCTTCCACAGAATAATTTGGCGTGGAATAGATGGGACAGCGAGAACACCGTAAACAGCAAAATGAGGCTGAGCTGTTAGCCATGGAAGATGTGCATACCCTGGAAACTAATGACGCTATTGAAATTCCCATAAATAATGCTGCATCATTAATCCATGATGGACGTCCACCAGCAAAGCAACGTATACAGAAAGACTATGTCGAAACGGGAAAAAAGACCAGCTCCAAGATTAATTGTAAGTATCATTTATTACATTTTCTCATGAAAATATGATCTCAATGACAATATTGCTCAATAGTATTTGAACGAATGAAAACATTTTCACATTTTCAGGCACGAAGAAGAGGAAGAAGATGAAGCAGTGATGCATAGTGGTATAAATGAGACGGAACACATCTAACCACGCTCGGAAAAAAGACAAATAAATCAGACACCCCATTGTCTCATGGTCTCGATGAAGAGGAACTGCAGATGACGTGCTACTTGAAACAACTGGTGAGCTGGTATCTTTATTTTTTCTTAAATTTCCCCTTGTGCTATACTTGCGATGTGTTTTATGTTAATTTCCTAATAATTGTATTGTAATGAAGCATTTCAAAGAATTTTCTTTCTTTCACAGAACTAACAGAAGAGAGGGTTGAAGCCTTAAAAAGGCTTGTACTTCAAAGTCTACATAACCGAATAAATGCCACAGAATACTTTGGCATGGAAGAGGTGGGACAGAGAGAACACTGTAGACAGCAAAATGAGGCTGAGCTGTTAGCCATGGAAGATGTGCATACCCTGGAAACTAATGACGCTATTGAAATTCCCATAAACAATGCTGCATCATTAATCTACGATGGACGTGCACCAGCAAAGCAACTTATACAGAAAGCCTATGTCGAAACGGGGAAAAAGACCAGCTCCAAGATTAATTGTAAGTATAATTTATTACATTTGTTCATGAAAATATGATCTCAATGACAATATTGCTCAATAGTATTTGAACGAATTAAAAAAAAAATCACATTTTTAGGCACGAAGAAGAGGAAGAAGATGAAGCAGCGATGCATAGTGGTATAAATGAGACGGAACACATCCAACCACGCTGGGAAAAAAGACAAATAAATCCGACACCCCGTTGTCTCATGGTCTCTAGGTAGAGGCACTGCAGATGACGTGCTACTTGAAACAACTGGTGAGCTGGTATCTTTATTTTTTCTTAAATTTCCCCTTGTGTTATACTTGCGATGAGTTATATGTTTATGTTCCTAATAATTGTATTGTAATCTAGCATTTCAAAGATTTTTTTTCTTTCACAGAACTAACCGAAGAGAGGGTTGATGACTTAAAAAGGCTTGTACTTCAAAGTCTACATAACCGAATATATGCGACGAAGCACCTCTCTAAACATCATAGTCGACAACTGAACAATGAGATTGAACGTGTCCGCAATATTTAGACTTTACGGACTGTTGATAATTACTATGACCAACAAATACCAAATAAAAAAGCTGAACTTGATGAACTGAATCTATATTTTATTAATTTCACCACAACACCCAATACCCCCAATGAAATTAATTAAAGTATATATGATCCGTTAGGATTCGAACCCGGGTTATCACACACAGATTTTTGCCCCTTAACCATTACACCACCAGGACGGTTAAAGGTTTATGCACGCGCCGAAGAGAAAGGCCGAGAAAAGAATATTATACTCCTGCAGTGGCAGTGTGCAAGAAAGCTTCTAAATGGAAACAAAGGCCCAAATCGTAAATAGCCCAAAGCGATCAGCAAGACAACAAAGAGACCAGGCAGGCCATGCCCAGTTGTCGCTTGCTACAGCGAATCAGCCAACCTACGGAAGCACATGGCCGTTTGCCACTCGTACCTAACTAACGACGATAGAGAGAATGTTTTGGCTGCAGCAAATTGGTTCTCTAAGAAAAGGCCCCTGCTACCAACAAATGCAAAGAAAACAAACCTATATGATTGTTCCTTCTGCCCAAAATCAGTTAAACGGATCGATATGCACTTAAGAAAAACAAAGACTCCATGGAATACCAGGAACTCCTCAGACACGTACGTTAGGTTTTCTTTCCATAATTCAATTATTTTCTTAATAATAGGTCAAACATTTAATGAAATAAAAACAATTCACTTTAAAGTAAAGAAACATTGTAATGCATTTGTAATTAATTATATGCAAACTAAAAACAGTACAACTTTTATTGTAAATATTTTGAATCATTAATTAGACATATCTCGCATGAATATTGAATTATTTTCCAGAAAAGAAAGAAAAAAACGTCACCTGCCAAAGTTGAGGATGTGTACCCATAGTAGCTGGCACCATGCCCGATGTTGCCACTAGAAATGTGTCCTAATTTTTTTTTTTTTTTTTTTCACAGCAGTCGCCATGGCCCGGCGAGGACTCTCCCAGGATGACATCTCTTCGATGTTGGACGACTTTGAGGACGTCTCTAGTGATTCTGACAACAATTGTGACAACAAAGCTGAACATGATGACATCGAGGACGAGCTTATAGGTATAGAGCCCACCCACATTGTCGCTCCGTCGCCACCCACGCCAACCCTGGTGCCGACGCCAGACACGGATGCCCCCACACCTCCTCGTGCTACCACACCTCCTCGTGCTAGCACTTCGTCTTCACCACGTACCACCAGGGGTACTTTGGCGTCATTACGACGTGACTTCTCTTTTAGGGGCAGGGAGGAGCGACAGGAAAGGCAGGCAGTCACGGCTGCCATACAAACCTTCACCCACCCAAAGAAAGCAGGACTACCACGGCAACGTAGAAGGCCTTCCTCCAATTACGACAGTACCGACGATGAAGAGAGTGTGGATGACCTGCCACCCTCCACACCTGCGCGTATCGGTGGACCGCACGCACCTGCCCGACCTGTCACACCTTCTGCACTTGCCACACCTGCCGTAACTCCCAGGGGCACTACCCGATCACCTGACGAAGCTGCAAGAAGTCTGTGTGTGATCACCACCAGCTCAAGACCTGCATGGTATGCAACTCTTGAAGGTAAGAAACTACATATTTTGTATTCATTTTTATTGGGTTTCTAAGTATCAAAGTAAATAATATTACAAAATAAGGGTCATAATTGTCAACAAAAACTCATTGAAAAGTCGGCCCTCTCAATGTAACGTCAAATAATACTTATTTTGGCCTTTTTCGTTTGCCCTTATTTTGTATTACTTTCATGTGTTTTGGGATGGTTATTTATATGCTGATTTGGTTCATAGGGTGCATATGTATGTTCATAGTGAGTTTTAGGCATATTCATTGAGAAGTACTTGATTTATGATTTTTTTTTCCCAGGATTTTTGCCCCCAGAAAGTCAACCCTCTCAAAGTTCAATCAACATAACGTTATAGTATCACTATCTATTAGTTCGTATTCCAATTTGTGAGCGTTACATGTCTTCTAGTATTTTTTTTTTTATAATTGTATGTAAAAAAAGTGATTCCACATGTTGTACAACTATTTATTGTGTTCTGTCATATTTTCTTCCACAGACTACTTTGGCATGGATGAGGTGGGACAGAGAGAACACCGTAAACAGCAAAATGAGGCCGAGATGTTGCCAATGGAGGATGCGCGTAGCCTGGAAACCAATGATGCTATTGAAATTCCCATAAACAATGCTGCATCATTAATCCACGATGGCCGTGCACCAGCAAACCAACATATGAAGAAAGAATTGGTCAACCTGAGAGATGCACTGATTGTGAGACTGTCCGTTCGCTGCCTACGAAGAAATCAGGAGTTTACTTAATTTACAATCAGTGCCTACGAGGGAAGCACAACAGGCTTCGAAGATGGTAGAGTAGCACGACACAAAACGGGGGCCAAAGACCCCTGCATCTTCTACTTAGGCAATACAGATGCAGGCTGCTCTTGAGGCGTACATGAAATATTATCGGCCAGTAGTTGCCACATGTGTAAGGCCAAAATGTAAGATGTTTGTTAATCGGGAGGGCAACAACACCGACGGCCAATGTTGCTCTCACCTCTCAGTAGAAAATGTAGAGAAAATCATTGTCAAGATGGGACTGAGGGCAGGCATTGTTGGGGAGTGGGCAGCCGGAATCTACGACATGAACAGATCACAGCTGCCCTCAGAGATGAGGATACACCTGCCAACAGACAAGCCCTTTCAATCTTGGCCTGCCACAGCATGATAACATCCAGAAAAAAACTATGACTTCACCAATCACAGGACTACTGGAGAACGAGTTGTAAACATTCTAAAGGATCTACGTTGTGATGCAGCATCAGGGTAGGTGTTGATGAGGCATACAAGAAAGTTACAAATTTATTATTTTTATTTGGCAAAATGTACAAATCTATATATATCTATTGCCTGAAGCCGCAATCCCTGAAGGGGTGGCCACCCACGAACCGCCCCCACGCACCTCTATCCCCAGTCAGTCGACGCCCCTCCCCCCAACCAGCACCGCCTTCGTTCATATACTTCCTCACTCCATCCTTCCACCTAGCTTTCGTACACCCTCTTAGTCATTCTCTCGCTTTCTGACAACAATTGCGACAACGAAGCTGAACATGACGACATCGAGGACGAGCTTATAGATATAGAGCCCACACACATTGTCGCTCCGTCGCCACCCACGCCAACCCTGTGGTGCTGCCGCCAGACACGGATGCCCCCACACCTCGTCGTGCTACCACACCTCCTCGTGCTAGCACTTCGTCTTCACCACGTACCACCAGGAGTACTTTGGCGTCATTACGACATGACTTCTCTTTTATGGGCAGGGAGGAGCAACAGGAAAGGCAGGCAGTCACGGCTGCCATACAACCCTTCACCCACCCAAAGAAGGCAGGACTACCACGGCAACGTGGTGGGCTTGGGGGGAGAGGGAGGGAGGTAGGGGGGGGGGGGGGGGAGGATGAGCAGCCGGGAGTGGAGGGGGGAGGATGAGCAGCCGAGGGTGGAGGGGGAAGGACAGGTCGGGTTCGGTGAAGAGAATGGGGTGTGGGGAGTAGGGGTGGGTGCGGGGAAGCTATGGGGGGAGGAGGGAGTTGAGAAGGGGCAGGAATGTGGGTGTAGAGGCACAACCCTCTAGTAAAGGCCTGCCAGCTCGGACCTTTAAACTGGTGTGACGTAGACACAAGAGGGTTCATCCTCTACCCTTCTGACCCTCACCTACTCTTGACCCTTCACGCTTTAGGGCCTTTCCCAATGACCTTTACCGACCCATATTGACCCTTATTGTTTATCTGTATAATGGTCATTCTAGGTCGGGAAAAGTTGTAGGGAAAGCTTTTACGATGTTTAACCCCTTCTGTACCGGCTACGTCTTTTTCATTATATTTGAGCTATATTTAGATGATTTAATGCAGCTTAGGAAGGATCTATAGTAGCTAAAAGGGTCGATTGAGATAGGTCGAAGCCATATTATTGCTAATGATCCTTCCTAAGCTGAATAAAATCGACTAGTAGCAGCAATACTAAAATACAAAGGATGTCGCTGGTACAGTAGGGGTAAAGAAATGGCAAATTTTCAATGAATACATAGTTCAGGCAGTTCGTTCAATTGGTAGGCAACGTGATATGCCATTTTCTGCTGAGGTCGCAAATTACATTGAGGCCTTTCATATCTGGTAGACTGTGATGAATGTAAAGTCACCATTTAAAGGATGTGGACTTGACTCAAATTAATATGCTTATCCTTTGACTAATGATCAAAATAATATTTGCTACAAATGTTTGAATATTTTCTATAATTGGCTTGAATTATGGGATAGTGTTAAAGATGCGAGTGGGAAGCTGACAAGGGAAACATTCACTGCCTTGAAACATACCACACATGCCATAATTGAGCTGACAAACTATTGTATAAATGAACTAAACATAGACTATATATTAACAGGAAATTTTCAAACAGATCACCTTGAAGCTAGATTTGGACAATATCGCCAGCTTGCAGGAAATCAATATTATATATCAATTAGACAAGTCTTTGAATGTAAACAAAAACTCAGAATGATGTCCGTACTGAAGATGAATTTGTCATTTATTACATCCGACCGGGGCTCGTATAAAACAAGGGCTCTTAATCATTGAACTAGAAAGGCTCACAGCCACAACGGTAACACTAGATCCAACCCTCAAACTTATAATGCCGGCGCACAAAAAACACCTATACCCTCCAGAGTTAAATCTGCGATAACGGGGTATCCTATAACTCGGTATAAGTGCACTACTACTACAGGCTGATGATCTCTGATACAGCGTGATCACAACAACATACAATTACGTTAATAAAGTATACAAGGAAATAGATAGAAAGCTTAATTAAATCGCTGCAATGATATAATGCAAACTAGAAGAAGCTATTTTTAAAGTTACTCTAAACAATAATAAACTGTCACTCCTATATTAAAGAAAGTGAACGAAAGTCCTAAAGCATCGAGCAGGAATCTTCTGAAGAAAGTCTGATGCTGCGTAAGATGATCGAATCGGATTTTGAACTGTTATCTATATAGCAGGAACAAGATATGACAAGTGTAGGGCCTACAGGGTTAACTGACACAGGAATAATAATAAATGCGCATTAGTATTGTCTCCAACAACAAAAGTAGTACTTCCTCAGGCAACTCAAAAAGCCTGCTCGGGTTGTGCAACTCAACAACAACCAAGGCTTACAGTCAACGTGAATAAAAATGCTGCATACATAATATAAAAGCTTATGATCCTAATCGGGTGTCTGCTAGGCTTATAAAGTCTAGATGGGATGTCGTAGGCTTGGAAACAATGGCTTAGCAAGCGGCTCGTAGCCTAGCGAGGTCCTTAAGACTGTGCGGCCAAATTACGTTAAATGACGGGGTGCTCTCTTAAGAGATCCAGATCGCTAGTATCTGGTTCTCTCCTGGTGACCCTCTAAAAGTCAAAACAAAACGAGTTAGCACAGTGTTGGGTGGCAGAGGCAAAAGCCCTCACTCGCAACACAGTGCTAAACTCACAAGGTACACAGTCAGAAAGACCACCTAGGCTTCCCACGTCTCCGTTGCGATTGTACAGGCTCAACAAAACCTGTTACACATCAGAAATCACAACACATGTAGCCTTACCCCAGTCTAGCATTAAATAGCCCAGCAGACAGCCAAGGAATAGGTAGGGAGACACCGTGAGTGTGTCGAACCTCTACAGACAAAATGGTAACCCCTCCAAAAATGCCTAACTAAACATATAATATCTGAGAGCTTCAGCATATAATACGATGGCCGATATATGAAATCGTGCAGAACCAAAGGGGAGTTATGATATTAAATAGAGAGGAAGAATGAGAGGTAAGAAGTTGAGAGAGAGAGAAAGTGCTCTATAGGTAGAAGTCGTGGATAGGTGGCAAGGGATATGTTAAGGGTATGCTGGTCAGGCAAGCTCTGAAGAGAGTAGCTCCTTGGGACCCCTAGGATCACACAAAGGCATGGTGGTCAGCCAATCACAGGCCGCTATGTCACCAGGCAGCAGACCTGCAGAAGGCGCCAGGAGTCACCAGCCAATCAAGAGGCGTGGGACGGCACGCGCACGAGCCTACGAGCGGGGGGGAAGGCAGCATATGTATGCGCACGCACACACTACCACCCCACTGCCTATATGGTTCTCTCTCTCCTCAACAATATACAATGCATCTTATGTTCTACTCATGATATAAAATATAATGCATTGTCACAGGCGAAAATAAAGACCACTTCTGTACTGCCTGTGACATGACGATTCACAAGAAAGAAAGTACAACATTGTAGATAGACTGTATCCAAATACATTGCCCCGGCGAGCGTTAGCGAGTGGCCAAGCGAGCGGCTGAGCCCCCCCCCCCCCCCAAGATATTAGACGCTCAACCATGAGCTCCTTATCTGACAAGCAGAATGCCGATAAGACTCGCCACTCCTAATCACTTCGCAACAAAGAAGGCAAAGCTCAGTTCTCATCAACAACAAAAATTACAACCCCTCCCAACACAATTGCTTAATTAATTCATACTGCTATGCTCCTAGAGCAAGCTTCTACTAGCCCAGCCTTCTGAGAGAAGCACAGGTTCGACTCAGAACTTTAGCTATAACATACTTTAAAAAATTTAACTATTAAAGAAAGAGTTTTTATAGAATTTTCATTTTTGAATATGTTTATGGCGGCTGCACTTACAGGGGCAAGCCAATTTTACTCCACTCTCAACACACACTGACTGAACGGCGAGGATTCTCCTGCAAACAAACCCTCCCGTGACAAACAATCAGCCAAAACATTATCAGTGCCCTTAGCATGCCACACATCCAACTTGTGTTCCGGCAGCACAACAACACCTGACACGGATAAACTGCCCAGTTCATCACAAGACTGGCACTTCTCTTCGCTCTTTCTGGCAACGGGGCCTCCCAATAACCTTTCACTAGTTCTACCTTCGTGATTAGCGATGCAGCCCGATGCGGTCTATGGTGTCGTCAACTCTCGATAAGGTATAGGCGTCTGTCAGGGATAATGCACACACTCTCTTGCAATCAACACACACACTGATCTTGCCACTTAACACAGGTTGTAAAGTTACAGGCAACGACCACTCACGATATTCCTTATCCCTCAGACCCTTCGTCATCACGTAATCCAGCTCTGCTTGCACCACAGGCTGTCGAGCAGGATTAATACGGTAGGGAATTAAACTGAGCCTTGCACTGTCTCCAGCCTCCATGTCGGATTCTATCCCGTACATCAGGCCTGGAGTAGCAACAAACATGCGGATGCACTGCCACAGCCTAGTAAACAAGTTATCTCGCAGAACAACATGCCCAGTGCCCTCCCCCAACCCAGCCGAGACCGCAGCTTCTAACCTGTAGTCTCCCTCCTTCTCCACCTTCGTCCCTAGAACAGCCAGGTCATGAGAGGGACAATCAGTACCACCTGTGCAGTCACTCCCATAGTTCATTATTGCTAAGGCTTCCCCGCCGATACCGTACATGCGCACCCCCGCATTCCTTGCAACTACATCTGCCTGCGCAGCACCACCGCTTTTAGCGACATGGCCAGATACAGTCGGTCTATGGTAGGGCTGCTGCATTCGACTAGAGCAGCATTGGGAGGCTATGCGACGACCGGGCACATCCACTCCACAGCCAACCTCACTAATCTGCACAATGCCCTCCTTCTGACCACCACCCTTGGCAGCCATGGGTCGACCTTGACCTGACAACCATGTCCAAGCCTCGTCACCCACCTTGAATGACCGAAACAACGAGGCTAACGGTCTCCCAACATTCACGTGACCTGCCCGCGGAACATCTTGCACCGCCTGAGTTGTGAGGCTCGGGGCCTCGGCACGACCAGTGGGGTATGAACCGAGCTGGTGCTGGAGCGCTGCACACTGCTGCTCAGGCAGGTGCTCTAGCGCTTCCACAGCCACCAGACTCGTGTCCCCCGCCCACTGCTCCGCCGAGACATGACAATCCCTACTCTCCTCCACCTGTGCCCTACTGCCCCCCTCTCCTTCTCCACCTTGGCCGCTGCAGACCAACGCAGGGACAGTAGGCTGCTCAGGTGGTTGCCTCACAAACTCCTCCAACAGGTTCACATGACATGTTTCCCCGTCCTCGTGTTTGATCTCGACAGCACCATTACCACACTTCTGAACTTCCGGATCCTCCAACTGCAGTTTACAAATATCTGAGGGAACCAACCTGTCTAAATGCTTCCGAAGCAACCCAAGTCCTCCCCCAATATCAAACTGAGCAACCCTTTTTTCTCTCTGTGTGTAACGTTGCTGCCTCGGAGTCTCTTCCTGCCCTACCTCCTCACTAGCTGTGACAGGTCCTGGGGATTCTCCAGACTCCAACAATGGTGCCAATACTGAGTTATCAAGAAGAGCTGCTGGTACTAAAATCTCCAAACTTATACTAACATTAGCCGTCTTCTTCCAACCGTTCCTCCGTTGATCAGAAGACTGTGGAATAGGCTGTGACACTTTGGATGCAAGAGGTCTTGTAACAACGCACGCCATAGGTTGTTCTTGACACTTCTCTACCCTCTCCTGTTTCTCCCTACTCACGTTGGCCGGCTTCACGGCAACGACTAAGGGGGAAACCTCAGAAGTAGGCACCGCAAAGTCGTTGCCGAGGAGGTCGACGCTCCCAACAGGCAAGTTCTCTACAATTCCCACATCCAACTCTTGTGTCACACCATCTACCTCCAGTTTTATCCTGACCAATGGGTATGACCTGATAGCATTGATACCTTGCACCAAAACCACCCGTGCCGCGTTTATTGGTCTACCAGTAAAGTTCTTCATTAAAGTCTGAGAGGCACCCGTGTCTCGCAACAGCTCAACTCCATGCTTCTTACCAGCCCACTTCACGCAGCCATGCCCTCGATGGTCACAAAAGACATCGCGGACAGGGTTCGAGCCTTCCGGATTCTTCTCCACTGGCTGTGTCCCAGCCTCTGACGTTATACCCCGGGCAAACTCAGACGACTTCGGGTACACCCCAATGTTGCGAGCCAAAGACACAACTGCATTAGGTGGCTTGCTTGGACAGGCTCTTGCAAAATGCCCCTCCTTATGACAATGGAAACACTCTAGCTTTCCCTTGGGCTTCCCTTGAGGTGGGGAAGGACCCGGACCCTTTCTAAACGGGACGGTGCTAGATTTATGGTCAGTTTTGGTGTCGTTGCTCTTGTTCTTAGTGTAATTATATGTATCAGTGTTTCGGGGAGGGGGAGCGTTACGCTCCTTGTTGCCTGCATCACTTCTCTGTCCAGAACCGCACCCACGAATCAAAAATAACCGAAGGTCAGCCATCTCAGCTGCCTCCTGAAGAGTTTTCGGGTTCTTTTCTTTAAGATTCAACGTCAGATCGCTGCCCGTACACTTGAAAATTTGTTCTAGAAGCATCAGCTGTTTCAACTCCTCAAACGTCGATGCTTTCTCAGACCGCAGCCAGTTTCTAAATGCATCGGACAGATCCAGGACATGCTCAAGAAAGGTGCACTCATGACC
>JBAKBP010025758.1:0-32821 GCA_037953745.1 Lithodes maja
CATGCTGTACAGAACGCCCAGTCAGGCCCCACTCTCGCTAGGATCGTCAGGGCAGGAACTTTGGCTGTAGTCTGTGTAGAGTTTCCTAACTCAGTTTATGTGAACCGTTGTACTATAAGTATTATCATTATGTATTTTGTTTTCTTCTAAGTCAACGAGTTCTATTTTATATCATTAGATATAAGTATTGTGTGTGGGACTTGTATGTAATGATGAGAGGAGAGAGATATTACGTGGCGGGGGATCAGTGAGTACGCCACGCGGGCCGGTAGGCCTAATTCCCTCCTCCTTCCTCCCTTCCTCCCTTTCAGCGCGTGGGAAGTTCTTTGTCGATCCCAGATTGAGAGAGTATATGACGTCATGATTGCCAGTGGGCGGTCCTTAAGTAGTTTGAGATATGCCGCTAGAGGGCCGAGTATAAAAAGAGAGGTTTTTGCCACCATGCTTCAGAACTCATCAGGCAAAGCGACTTCTCATATCCCTTGCAACTATCCATATTCTTCCGACTGATGTGAACTTTCTCTACTCTCTGAACAGCCTATCTTCTTCCCTTCTCGTCCCTGTTTAACCTCCATGACCCCTTTGGTGCAGATTTAGTCAGCCAAAGTATTATCGCTTGAGTTCTCACGAGATAAGTGCCTGTTAGATAGCCTATTTTGGAAGGGTCAACTAGAATAGGATTGATTGATGTTTGTTGCACTCGTATATGTATTTCCCTGTGTACTATTATTCATGTTCCTGTTTTCTGCTGGTTTAGGTAATGCTAGACTGGGATAGGGTTCCTCGAGTTGTGATTTCCTATGAGTGCTAGGTTGGTTGAACCAGCACAATTGCAACGGAGACGTGGGAAGCCTAGGGGGTCTTTTTGATTGTGTACCGTGGGAGTTTAGCACTGTGTTGCGAGTGAGGGCTTTTGCCTGTGCCACCCAACACTGTGCTATCTCATTTGCTTGACTTTGAGAGGATCGCCAGGAGAGAACCAGATACTAGTGATCTGGATCTCTCAAGAGAGCATCCCGTCAATTACCGTAATTTGGCCGCACAGTCTTAAGGACCTCGCTAGGCTACGAGCCGCTTGCTCAGCCATTGTCTCTTAACCTTAGATATCCCAGCTAGACTTTGCTCGACCAGCAGATACAGCATAGTATTGAAGCTTCTCCTTATGTATATTATTGTTTAAGCACTATTGATTTCATGTGTGGCACGCTTAGCTACTTCAGAGATTAGTGGCCCACGAGCACAATCTTAGTAGGCTATTGCCAGTGCATTGTCGGAGTACTTCTTCTTAATGTTTGCCATATCCTATTGCTTATTCTTATAATTCTTCTTATGTCAATTTAAAGCCTTTAATTACCAGTGAGTTATTCATTAAATTGCTGTTCAAAATCCGATACTTACTTCTTATGAGTATTCGAGAAGCATCTAACTTATCAGAAGATTCCTTGCTTGATGCTCGAGGACTATTGTTTAACGTAACGTAATAGTGCCGATCCGAAGTAGAGGGTGGAGGACTTCTTAAGTTCTTAGTTCAAGGGTGGATTACTTCGGCTTCGGCCAACACTATTCTTTAGTGTTGTAGTACTTTCTTCTTTGTTTGATTGTTGACCAGACTAGATAACTCCCGTCTTGTTATTAGTCTGTTGTGTGAAACGCTAGTACCGAGTTCTTGTATACCCCGTTATAGCAGATAGAACTCTGGAGGGTAGTGGCGTTTTTTGTTCGGCTGGCAGTACTCTGGGGTTGGGATCGTGTGTTTCCGTTGTGGCAGCGAGCCATACTCGAGTCCTGTGTAAGAGCCCTAGTGTACCCGAGTGCCCGGTCGTAACAATAATTATAAGAGCAAAGGGGATTCGTTGGATAGGGGAAATTATAGGGTCCTGAAAATGCTTGACCAAGTCATGAAGGTTTGAGAGAGATTATTTGAAGGTATGGTAAGGGAAAGCATTTCTATCAACGATATGTAGTTCGGTTTCGTGCAAGGAAGTGGCACAATCGATGCTATCTTCATAGTCAGGCAGCTGCAGGAAAGATATCTACTTAAATATAGGGATCTGTATCTTGTGTTTGTAGACCTGAAGAAGGCCTTTGATAGGGTGCCCAGAGAAGTTGTGCAGTGAGCTATGAGAACAATTTGAGTAGAGGAGTGGCTGGTGCGTGTGATAATGAAGATGTACGAGGACTCCCGAACGGCAGCGAGGGTGAAAGGTGTACTGAGTGAGGCGTTAAAAGTTCACGTCGGAGTCCACCAGGGATCTGTGTTAAGCCCTCTCCTCTTTGTTATGGTTCTGGAGACACTATCAGGTGATTTCAGAGCTGGGCTCCCATGGGAACTGCTATATGCGGATGACCTTATACTTATCGCAGATAGTGTGTGGGATGCCAAGGTCAAGTTCAGAAGATGGAGAGAGGAAATAACAAGTAAAGGGTTAAGAATTAATATAAATAAAACCAAGGTTTTACACAGTAGATTAGGGCTAGGAAAAGTAGAACAAAGTGGTGCATATCCATACACAGTATGCACAAAAGGGGTGGGTGCGAACTTTACAGCATCTGCCGCTGCTGGGTATATCACAGGAAGAAACGCTGCACTAGAATAAAGGGACCTCTACCGAGGAAGTAGTCCAAAATTGAAAAATGTGAATGCATATTATGTATAGGTGAGCTTGTTTTCAATGACCGCCTCGAGAGTGTTAATTTTGGTAATGAGGAACTTGAGATGGTGGACAAGGTTTGCTACTTGGGTGATACCATCTCTGCCGGTGGTGGGGCTGAGGCCGCCACTATCGTCAGAATAATATGCGACTGGGGAAAGTTCAGAAAACTGTTGCCACTACTCACCATGAGAAGACTCCCTCTGCCCTTGAACCGAAAGGAGTATGCTTCATAAAATTATGTTAGAAGCACAATGACATATGCTTCAGAAACGTGGCCTGTCAAAGCGGATGGTATAAACAGAATGGAACACAATGAGATGAGAATGGTGAGATGGATGTGTGGTGCCAAACTGCAAGATAGGATATCAAGTGAAGAGCTAAGGAGAAGGTTAGGTATCAAGAGTATCGGTGATGAGATGCGTACTAGCAGGCTTACCTGTAGATGGTTTGGACATACAAAGAGGATGGATGAACTATGCTGGGTGAAAAGATACAAGTCCATGAATGTGGAGGGAGCTGCACCAAGGGGCAAACCCAAAAAGATGTGGGAGCAGACCTTGCGGTGTGATCTTAAATCATAGAACCTAACAAGTGAGGCAACTACTAACGGGGTTGCCTGGAACGCCGCCATTAGGACAAGTGACCGGAACCGCTTGAACACTCGGTCTTTAATTTGTGTATGTATGTACGTATATTCAAAATCTTTAGCTAAATTACTTCCCACTGTCCATCTAGTATCAGGAAAATCTTTAATGGATATTTATATTAAATATATTTGTGCCTACATCTATGATCAAATTGATTTGTTGATACACTGACTATTAAGGTAAATTTGCATTTTAATCTCCAAAACAAAAAAATTGAACTTAAGTTTTGCTGATGACTATTGGCATGATGAACTCATATTTAAAATTAACTTCCATTCGTTGCTAAAGTCAACCTGAATTACCTAACCTAGCATACTATAATTAACCTAACCTAGCTTACTTAGCCTAACTTACTTCACCTAACTTAACTTAAGCTAAGTTAACTTTGAATGGTCGAAAACTTTCAAAGATACTTGTTCATCAATGTATTCAAGATGGCGGCCGTATATGTCACCGTTTTCATATGTTATCTATAAGGCCGTAGGAAAACTAATTCTGTTTGGAAGAAATGTTACTCAGAAATGGCATAGCAATTGAAGAGATTGTAATGGCAGCACATGCCAACCTTGATGAATGGGAACTAAACTGCAATAATAACTGATAATAGCGTAATTTGATTTATCTGCATTATAATTATCAATCGGTTCATATATAGGCCTACTCATAGACTTAACAACATGGTACCGTTCGTGTATGTCCAATTCGTCTAATGATATCCAGAATAATTATTAATATGGCGTCACCGGGCCGAAAAGGTTAAGTAAACAGCCCATAATTAAGCAATTCAAAATTTGATTGCGGATTTCTATTCTGTTTTCTGGCTATTATTACACGATTTTATTCAGAATATGAAGGGTATATGGAAGTCAGAAGGTTACGTGAAATAGTCTACCCATTTGTTGCTCACATATCCTTCCTAAGTTGTATAAAATTATCTAATGATAGCCAGAATAAACTGTCAAACCTTTCGCCCCATTTCTTTATCAATTTCAAGACCTTTTGTGCCATTTAGGTGTCGATATTTTTCTGGCGAGCGAGACCGAGCCTGCAATTTAGGAGGATTCGGCCTTCGGCCGGGACATTCTTCTAATGAAAAATGTATCAATATATCTCGATGGGGAATCTTTGGGTTTTTTATTTTAAGATTGACGGGGGTCTAGAGAGCAAACTAAAAAGCTGCCCTTAAGATGACTGACCAAGCCTGACCGCCATACTAACAGCAAGTCTCACCAACAACCAACCAACGTGTATTCCTCACCGTGCTCAACTAACCGTCTGTAACATACCTCCTCCCCCCTTCCTTCTGATAACAGCCCCCCCCCCCCCCACCACCCAATCAATCACTGGCTTCCATCGTTATCTCCGTCACTATCCCGAGCTTATCTCCTATCTCTCCTATCTCAGGAAAAGGATTGCCAACTATACGGTATTATTCTCGACCATATTCCTAAGTTACTCTGTCAAAATGTATAGGATTAAAGAAGGTGTGAGAAGGGTAATTAAAGTGTCCATGATGATGTACAGTCAATACAGAATAATATTTAGGCTTATTAGAACCTTAACAGTTATATATATATATATTTTTTTTCTATGTGATTGAGGGAGGCAAAAGGCATAACTGCCTATAGCGAGTGCCTCCCCCATAGTTGAAAGAGTGACAGGGCCAAAATCAAGGGACGTTCGAGCCAAAATGCCTGGACACACGGAGTTTGAAGCAATTTAAGTCATAGTGTGACGCATGCCGAGTATGAGCATGCTGTACAGAACGCTCAGTCAGGCCCCACTCTCGCTAGGATCGTCAGGGCAGGAACTTTGGCTGTAGTCTGTGTAGAGTTTCCTAACTCAGTTTATGTGAACCGTTGTACTATAAGTATTATAATTATGTATTTTGTTTTCTTCTAAGTCAACGAGTTCTATTTTATATCATTAGATATAAGTATTGTGTGTGGGACTTATATATAATGATGAGAGAGAGAGTTATGTAACGACGGCCAGTGAGCGCGCCACGAGGTGTGTAGGCCTCACTCCCTCCTCCCTCCTCCCTCCTCCCTCATCAAGCGCGTGGGAAATCCTTTGTCGATCCCAGATTGAGAGAGAATATGACGTCATGATTGCCAGTGGGCGGTCCTTAAGTAGTTTGAGATATGCCGCTAGAGGGCCGAGTATAAAAAGAGAGGTTCTTGCCACCATTCTTCAGAACTCATCAGGCAGAGCGACTTCTCATATCCCTTGCAACTATCCATATTCTTCCGACTGATGTGAACTTTCTCTACTCTCTGAACAGCCTATCTTCTTCTCTTCTCGTCCCTTTTTAACCAATGACCCCTTTGGTGCAGATTTAGTCAGCCAAAGTATTATCGCTTGAGTTCTCACGAGATAAGTGCCTGTTAGATAGCCTATTTTTGGAAGGGTTAACTAGAATAGGATTGATTGATGTTTGTTGCACTCGTATATGCATTTCCCTGTGTGTGATTATTCATGTTCCTGTTTTCTGCTGGTTTAGGCAATGCTAGACTGGGATAGGGTTTCGGAGTTGTGATTTCCTATGAGTACTAGGTTGCGGTTGAACCAGTACAATTGCAACGGAGACGTGGAACGCCTAGGTGGTCTTTCTGACTGTGTACCGTGGGAGTTTAGCACTGTGTTGCGAGTGAGGGCTTTTGCCTCTGCCACCCAACACTGTGCTATCTCATTTGCTTGACTTTGAGAGGATCGCCAGGAGAGAACCAGATACTAGTGATCTGGATCTCTCAAGAGAGCATCCCGTCAATTAACGTAATTTGGCCGCACAGTCTTAAGGACCTCGCTAGGCTACGAGCCGCTTGCTCAGCCATTGTCTCTTAACCTTATGTATCCCAGCTAGACTTTGCTCGACCAGCAGATACAGCATAGTATTGAAGCTTCTCCTTATGTATGTTATTGTTTATGCACTATTGATTTCATGTGTGGCACGCTTAGCTACTTCAGAGATTAGTGGTCCACGAGCACAATCTTAGTAGGCTATTGCCAGTGCATTGTCGGAGTACTTCTTCTTAATGTTTGCCATATCCTATTGCTTATTCTTATAATTCTTCTTATGTCAATTTAAAGCCTTTAATTACCAGTGAGTTATTCATTAAATTGCTGTTCAAAATCCGATACTTACTTCTTATGAGTATTCGAGAAGCATCTAACTTATCAGAAGATTCCTTGCTTGATGCTCGAGGACTATTGTTTAACGTAACGTAATAGTGCCGATCCGAAGTAGAGGGTGGAGGACTTCTTAAGTTCTTAGTTCAAGGGTGGATTACTTCGGCTTCGGCCAACACTATTCTTTAGTGTTGTAGTACTTTCTTCTTTGTTTGATTGTTGACCAGACTAGATAACTCCCGTCTTGTTATTAGTCTGTTGTGTGAAACGCTAGTACCGAGTTCTTGTATACCCCGTTATAGCAGATAGAACTCTGGAGGGTAGTGGCGTTTTTTGTTCGGCTGGCAGTACTCTGGGGTTGGGATCGTGTGTTTCCGTTGTGGCAGCGAGCCATACTCGAGTCCTGTGTAAGAGCCCTAGTGTACCCGAGTGCCCGGTCGTAACAAATGGCGACCTTGCTTAGGATTTTGTGAACAGTATAATTTTTTGCAGAGTTGTACAACATTTGTTTGTTCGTACTTTAGCGTACATATTGAAGAATATTTTTTTTTGTAAGGCAATTAGGAGAGCATTTAAGAGACTCCAGTTAATTTAGTAATTAGTGCTTACATAAGGGAGTTTAACACTTTTGTCTCGAGAATTTTTTGTGAACTTCAGTATGTCGTGCCCTAGTATTGACGAGGAGCGAGAGATGCCATTTGAGGAGGTGCCGTTAGTAACTAGTGAGGAGGATGCTAGACTTTTTGTGAGTAAGCAGTACCATGTGACGGAGGAGAGGCTGACTGGGGTGAATGTTTATGGCTTGCACCTGATAGCCAAGGTTTTGGGTCTATCCAATGTAGGAGGGATGTCCAAGGGGGAGCTGATTTCCTGGGTGTTGCGTGGGCGACATGGGGTTTCGGAGGAGAGGGCGTTTGGGGGGGTTCCTCCCCAGATCCCCTCTCACTCGACTCCCGCAGTGCCGTCCACTCAGTTGCCGGAGGTTAGCACTCTCCCACAGAGGGATGAGAATTGGAAGATTGGAGTGCCCTCGGGCGGTGCGTATGGTGGTTCCCCAGTTCTTGCCCCCCCTCCTTCAGTAGTGGCAGCTCCCTCTTCCTGCCTGTCTCCAGATATGATATTTAGACTTGAGCTTGCTAAAATTGAGGCTGAGGCTGAGACCAGGAGGCAGGAGAATGAGACTAGGAGGCATGAGATTGAGGCTAGGAAGCAGGAGAAGCAGCATGAGATTGAGGCGGAGAATGAAACCAGGAGGCATGAGGCTGAGCTTAGGTACGACTCAGAGAAATATTGTGCTCAAATAGATTTAGATAAGACTCGTGCAGAGTCGACAGGGACTCGGATGGGCCGTGAGGGCCAAGTAAGAGAACAGTCCTTGTCCCACTTAGTCAAATTGGTGCCGGCATTTAGTGAAACTGAAGTCACAGAATTTTTTAATCGTTTTGAGAAGAAGTGTAGGGAGCATAATTGGCCTGAAGAGAAGTGGGCAGCTCTAGTCTCCTCAAGACTTACGGGTAAGGGTCTGAAGGCTTATGATGCACTGCCTTTAGAGTCTTGCATTGACTACCCAGTATTGAAGAGAGCTGTCCTACGGGCATACGAGTTGCAACCAGAAACATATCGATTGAAGTTTCGGGGTGTTACGAAGACTAGGGAGGCGACCTTTCTTGAACATGCCCGGGACTTAAAAGATGCACTTGCTAACTGGACACGTTCTGAGAAAGCTGAGACGGCCGAACAGTTGACTGAGCTGTTTCTGCTCGAGCAGTTTTATAAGTGTACTGGTGCAGATATGACTTTAACTATTAAAGAAAAGAACCCTAAAACTCTACAGGAGGCAGCTGAGATGGCTGACCTCCGGCTATCACTAATTCGTGGGTGCGGGTCTGCCCAGCGTAGTGAGGCAGGTAACAAGGGGCGTGATGCCCCACCCCCCCGAGTTAGTGATATACCTTATGCAAACAAGTACAAGAGCTATGATACCAAGACTGACCACAAGACTAGCCCCGTCCCATTTAAGAAGGGGCCGGGCCCTTCCCAGTACCAAGGGAAGCCCAGAGGGGAGTTGGAGTGTTATCATTGTCATGAAAAGGGGCACTTTGCAAGAGTCTGTCCTAGCAAACCACCTACAGCAGCTGTGTCTTTGGCCTGCAACATTGGTGTGTCTCTGAAGTCTTCTGAGTTTGCCCGGGGCAGTTCGTCAGAGGCTGAGGCACAGCCAATGCAGAAGCACCTGGGAGGCTCGAACCCTGCTCAGGATGTTTTTTGCGACCATAGAGGACGGGGTTGCGTGATGTGGGCGGGGCGCAAGCATGGAGTAGAGGTCTTGCGTGATACAGGTGCTTCCCAGACTTTGATGAATAACTTGACTGGCTACCCTATAAATGCGGCTCGGGTGGTAGTGGTGCAGGGTATTAATGCAACTCGGTCATACCCGCTGGTGCGGTTGGAGTTGGAGGTGGATGGTGTGGCACGTGAATTGGATGTTGGGATTGTGGAGAAACTGCCAGTGGAGGGCGTCGACCTTCTTCTCGGCAACGACTTTGCAATGCCCGCTTCTGAGGTTCTACCCTTAGTCGTTGCCGAGAGGCCGGCCGACGTGAGTAGGGAAGAGCGAGAGTGTGTCGAGCGGTGCCAGGCACAACCCATGGCGTGTGCTGTCACCCGAGCTCGAGCAGCTACAGTGTCACAGCCTAGTCCTCCGTCTTCAGACCAGCAGAGGAACGATCAACAGGAGGAGGCTAAAGCTGGAGTTGGTTTTAAGAGTTTTGACTCGGCGGCTCTCCTGGGTGATTCAGTATTGGCACCTATGTTAGAGTCTGGAGAGGCCCCAGGACCTGTCACAGCTAGTGAGGAGGTAGGGCCAGAAGAGACTCCGAGGCAGCAACGTTACACACGGAGAGAAAAAAGGGTTGCTCAGTTTGATATTGGGGAAGGACTTGGGTTGCTTCGGAAGCATCTAGACAGGTTGGCTCCCTCAGATATTTGTAAACTGCAGTTGGAGGATCCGGAAGTTCAGAAGTGTGGTAATGGTGCTGTCGAGATTAAACACGAGGACGGGGAAGCATGTCATGTGAACCTGTTGGAGGAGTTTGTGAGGCAACCACCTGAGCAGCCTACTGTCCCTGCGTTGGTCTGCCGCGGCCAAGGTGGAGAAGGAGAGGGGGGCAGTAGGGCACAGGTGGAGGAGAGTAGGGATTGTCATGTCTCGGCGAAGCAGTGGGCGGGGGACACGAGTCTGGTGGCTGTGGAAGCGCTAGAGCACCTGCCTGAGCAGCAGTGTGCAGCACTCCAGCACCAGCTCGGTTCATACCCCACTGGTCGTGCCGAGCCCCTGAGTCTCACAACTCGGACGGTGCGAGATGTTCCGCGGGCAGGTCACGTGAATGTTAAAAGACTGTTAGCCTCGTTGTTTCGGTGGTTCAAGGTGGGCGACGAGGCTTTGGCATGGTTGCCAGGTCAGGGTCGACCCATGGCTGCCAAGGGTGGTGGTCAAAAGGAGGACATTGAGCAGATTGGTAAGGTCGGCTGTGGTATCGCAGTGCCCGGTCGTCGCATAGCCTCCCAATGCTGCTCTAGTCTAATGCAACAGCCCTACCATAGACCGACTGTATCTGGCCATGTCGCTGAAAGCGGTGATGCTGCGCAGGCAGATGTCGTCACAAGGAATGCGGGGGTGCGCATGTACGGTATCGGCGGGGAAACCTTAGCAATAATGAACTATGGGAGTAACTGCACAGGTGGTACTGATTGTCCCTCTCATGACCTGGCTGTTCTAGGGACGAAGGTGGAGAAGGAGGGAGACTACAGGTTAGAAGCTGCGGTCTCGGCGGGGTTGTGGGAGGGCACTAGGCATGTTGTTCGTGGAGACAGTGCAAGGCAGTTGTTTATTAGGCTATGGCAGTACTTTCGCATGTTTGTTGCTTCTTCAGACCTGATGTACGGGGTAGAATCCGACATGCAGGCTGGAGATCGTGCAAGGCTCAGTTTAATTCCCTACCGTATAAATCCTGCTCGACAGCCTATGGTGCAAGCAGAGCTGGATTACGTGTGGACGAAGGGTCTGAGGGATAAGGAATGTCGTGAGTGGTCATTGCCTGTAACTTTGCAACCGGTGTTAAGTGGCAAGATCAGTGAGTGTGTTGATTGTGAGAGTGTGTATGCATTATCCCTGACAGACGCCTATACCTTATCAAGAGTTGACACCATAGACCGCCTCGGGGCTGCATTGCCTATCACGAGGGTGGATTTAGTGAAAGTTTGCTGGCAGGTACCTTTGTACGAGCGTGCTGGAGAGGTGTGTGGTTTTGTTGTGGACGGAAGTACCTGCCAGTGCAATGTTATGCCTGACGGACTTAAGAATGCACCAGCAACGTGTCAGAACCTGATGAATGAAAGTGAAAAGGACAATGATGCGCTGGGGCATTTCGAGGTCTATGTTCCAGCCTATGGTCCGGTCGTTGTAGTTTACCCAGATCATCACCCTCTCAAGATCTTGGACCAGTTTCACAATCGGAATATGAGGCTGACCAGGTGGTCACTAAGGTTATTGGTATATAACCTGGACATACGCCATATTGCCGGTTGTGACAACGAGGTTGCAGATGGTCGTTCAAGGGTATATGATCCTGGGTAGATTGACACACGGGTAGCCTCCTGCTTTAGTTTGAGTAGTATTTTGCGCTTGGTGCTTGTTGGCTCGCGGTTGTAGCCCAGCGTATTGGGTCGTAAAGCAGGAGTTGAGCGTTTGGTATAGAAGAAAAAATAGGCTGCCCTTATAGTGCAGCCGGAAAAAACATATTAAAATATAAAAAATCATAAAAAAACTCTTTCTTTTGTTATAGATAATTGTATAAGTTTGTCATAGCCTATAGAGTTTGAGTAGTCCACGAACTATCAAACGGCTGAGCTGCTGTAAGCTCGCTCTGGGAGCATGATATTATGTCTTTTGCTATTATTGGGAGGAGTTATGAAATGTGAATTTTTTTTTTAAGATGTGTTTTATTGGTAAACTCAGCGTTGTTTTAGTGCCATGCGGTCGCTGGGTGTGAGGGGTTTGATGAGGTTCTGTGTGTCAGATTTTAGCTCAGGGTTGAGCAAGTAAAATCTTGGGGGAGGTGTGACGCATGCCGAGTATGAGCATGCTGTACAGAACGCTCAGTCAGGCCCCACTCTCGCTAGGATCGTCAGGGCAGGAACTTTGGCTGTAGTCTGTGTAGAGTTTCCTAACTCAGTTTATGTGAACCGTTGTACTATAAGTATTATAATTATGTATTTTGTTTTCTTCTAAGTCAACGAGTTCTATTTTATATCATTAGATATAAGTATTGTGTGTGGGACTTATATATAATGATGAGAGAGAGAGTTATGTAACGACGGCCAGTGAGCGCGCCACGAGGTGTGTAGGCCTCACTCCCTCCTCCCTCCTCCCTCATCAAGCGCGTGGGAAATCCTTTGTCGATCCCAGATTGAGAGAGAATATGACGTCATGATTGCCAGTGGGCGGTCCTTAAGTAGTTTGAGATATGCCGCTAGAGGGCCGAGTATAAAAAGAGAGGTTCTTGCCACCATTCTTCAGAACTCATCAGGCAGAGCGACTTCTCATATCCCTTGCAACTATCCATATTCTTCCGACTGATGTGAACTTTCTCTACTCTCTGAACAGCCTATCTTCTTCTCTTCTCGTCCCTTTTTAACCAATGACCCCTTTGGTGCAGATTTAGTCAGCCAAAGTATTATCGCTTGAGTTCTCACGAGATAAGTGCCTGTTAGATAGCCTATTTTTGGAAGGGTTAACTAGAATAGGATTGATTGATGTTTGTTGCACTCGTATATGCATTTCCCTGTGTGCGATTATTCATGTTCCTGTTTTCTGCTGGTTTAGGCAATGCTAGACTGGGATAGGGTTTCGGAGTTGTGATTTCCTATGAGTACTAGGTTGCGGTTGAACCAGTACAATTGCAACGGAGACGTGGAACGCCTAGGTGGTCTTTCTGACTGTGTACCGTGGGAGTTTAGCACTGTGTTGCGAGTGAGGGCTTTTGCCTCTGCCACCCAACACTGTGCTATCTCATTTGCTTGACTTTGAGAGGATCGCCAGGAGAGAACCAGATACTAGTGATCTGGATCTCTCAAGAGAGCATCCCGTCAATTAACGTAATTTGGCCGCACAGTCTTAAGGACCTCGCTAGGCTACGAGCCGCTTGCTCAGCCATTGTCTCTTAACCTTATGTATCCCAGCTAGACTTTGCTCGACCAGCAGATACAGCATAGTATTGAAGCTTCTCCTTATGTATGTTATTGTTTATGCACTATTGATTTCATGTGTGGCACGCTTAGCTACTTCAGAGATTAGTGGCCCACGAGCACAATCTTAGTAGGCTATTGCCAGTGCATTGTCGGAGTACTTCTTCTTAATGTTTGCCATATCCTATTGCTTATTCTTATAATTCTTCTTATGTCAATTTAAAGCCTTTAATTACCAGTGAGTTATTCATTAAATTGCTGTTCAAAATCCGATACTTACTTCTTATGAGTATTCGAGAAGCATCTAACTTATCAGAAGATTCCTTGCTTGATGCTCGAGGACTATTGTTTAACGTAACGTAATAGTGCCGATCCGAAGTAGAGGGTGGAGGACTTCTTAAGTTCTTAGTTCAAGGGTGGATTACTTCGGCTTCGGCCAACACTATTCTTTAGTGTTGTAGTACTTTCTTCTTTGTTTGATTGTTGACCAGACTAGATAACTCCCGTCTTGTTATTAGTCTGTTGTGTGAAACGCTAGTACCGAGTTCTTGTATACCCCGTTATAGCAGATAGAACTCTGGAGGGTAGTGGCGTTTTTTGTTCGGCTGGCAGTACTCTGGGGTTGGGATCGTGTGTTTCCGTTGTGGCAGCGAGCCATACTCGAGTCCTGTGTAAGAGCCCTAGTGTACCCGAGTGCCCGGTCGTAACAATAGGAAGAGGGAAAGACTGATTCTGGGAGAGAGTTCCAGAGCTCAGATGTTGAGTAGAAGAAAGTTTGAGAGTAACGTTTCACTCTTGGGTTGGAGAGTTGCACAGAGTAGGGGTGGGATTGAGTTGCAAGACGGGTACCACGTGCCCTACGTAAAGGAGGTGGTATGCACTGGGATAGCTCTGAGGAACACTGATTATTATAGTAGCGATAGAATAGCGAGAGAGATGCAACATTGCGGCGGAGAGAGAGAGAGATTGCAGAGAGTTGGTGAGTGGACGGGAGTTAATGATACGAAAGGCCTTCCTTTCAACTTTGTCTAGGAGAGCGGTGTGAGAGGAACCTCCCCACACATGTGAACAATACTCAATATAAGGGCGCACTATGCCCCTGTACAGAGCAAGAAGCTGTGCAGGGGAAAAGAACCCCCTAAGGCGGTTGAGCACACCCAGCTTCTGGGAGGCTGCCTTAGCAAGACTGGTAATATGGTCCCTCCAAATGAGAGCAGAAGAAAAAGAGACACCAAGAATATTGAGAGAAGATGAAGGGTTGATTTTTGTATTGTTGAAGAATAAGGGATAGTCCGCTGGGAGATCCTGACGGGTAGATAGATGGAGAAATTGGGTTTTGGAAGCATTAAAGTTAACAAGGTTTTCTCTGCCCCAATTGGAAATAGTATTCAGATCAGAATTTAAGAGTTCTATGGCTTTATTACGGTTGTCGTTGAGGGATTGCTGGCTGGGGCGTTCTGAAAAACTAATGGAGTAGTGTAAGGTTGAGTCGTCTGCGTATGAATGGATGGGAATTAAGGTACAGTTAAGGAGATCATTTATAAAAATTAGAAAGAGAATAGGAGATAGGACAGAGCCCTGAGGAACACCGGAGTTTATAGGGTGAGGAAGTGAACAATGGCCGTCCACAACCGCAGCTATGGAACGGCCGGAAAGGAAATTAGAGACAAAGGCACAGATGGAGGGATAGAAACCGAAGGAGGGTAGTTTAGAAATTAAAGATTTATGCCAGACTCTATCGAAGGCTTTCGATATGTCTAGTGCAATAGAAAAAGTCTCACCGAAGTCCCGAAAGGAGGATGACCAAGAGTTAGTAAGATATGAAAGAAGATCACCAGTAGAGCGACCCTTAAGGAAGCCATACTGGCGATCTGAGAGCAGATTATGAGAAGAGAAATGCTTAAGAAATTTGGAAGCAAGAATAGTTTCAAAAACTTTAGAAAGACAAGAGATAAGAGCAATTGGACGATAGTTAGAGGGTTGAGAGCGGTCACCCTTCTTTGGGACAGGTTGAATGTGAGCAAACTTCCAGCATGAAGGGAAGACGTTAGAGGATAGACAGAGACGAAAGAGTTTGCCTAGGCAGGGAGTCAGCACGGAAGCACAGTTTTTGAGAACAACAGGAGGAACACCGTCCGGACCGTACGCCTTATTAGTGTTAAGCCCAGAGAGGGTAGAAAGTACATCTTTAGAAGAGATTAGGATATTAGGCATAAGTAAGAGAGAGGAGGGCGGAGAGTAAACTAACTAAACTAAGTTTGCAATACATAACACATACCATAAATATATAAGCGATACTGTTTCCTACAGCAATCTAAAAAAAAAATATATATAATTACATAACGACAATGTCTGAGACTGCGGATTAAACGAGTTCACTGTATATTTATTTAGATATACTGGTACTAAGATAAATATATAATATAAAGATAGATTGGTATATCACTGTCAATATATCCAATGATTATATATACCTTTTGTTACGTCCTGGGATATATAAACACTGGGCTCTTTCTATTGGACTAGGTATGCGGCAACAAGCAACAACGGAAAACGCTAGATCCAACCCTTATCTATAAACCCAGGCAACAAACCACCCTAAACCGTCAAGAGTCCTGCCTGGACAACAAGGTATCCTATGACTCGGTTACTGGGTGCACGCACTATAGCCTGCTGATAGTCAAGCAGGCTATATAAAAGATCACACAATTAAGTTGACTTAAAGCTTCAAGGAAAAGATAGATAACAGAATTAAATTGCAGAAACAATTTAATAACAAACTAGAAGAAAGTACATTTAACGTTACGTTAATTAATACAATTAATCACCCCTGCGTGAAAGAAGGTGAAAGCAAACAGTCCTCAAAACATCGTACAGGTAGACAAGATGCGGGTTTCTAAACTGCATGCGGCTACTGTAGGGTCTGATGCTTAGCAAAGAAAGTACGTTACGGATTTAGAGAACTCTTAACTCATAAGCAGGAATAAATACTAGTGATAGGCCATACAGTGTATAATGGCATAGGTATAATTAAATAAAGGTAGCAACTCGCAACATAACCACATACAGGTGTGCTTCTCACTCTTAGTCAGGCAAGCCTGCTCGGACAGTCTCTAAGCCACACCCTGACTCACAATGCTCACAAAAACGGTAAACTGTGGCACAATAACAAGCATACAGATATAATAAACCACTAGCTGTTAATCTGCCAGGTGGCAGAGGTCTAGCCGGAAGGATATAGGCTTCGGATACCCGGGCTGAGCCACCTGCTCTAGCCTAGGGACGTTCCCAAGTCTGTGCGCCAAATTACTCTAATTAAGAGACTCAGATCGCAAGTATCTGACTATCTCCTGGCGACCCTAAAACAAAAGCAAGACGTGCTAGTGCAGTGCTGAGTGGACTAGGCAAGGGCCCTCACACAACACAACACTAGACACACAGGGACACAGACAAGAAAATGCCCCCAGACTCCCACGGGTATCCTAGTAAAGTCATGCGGGTCCACAGGACTCGCACCAGGAGACTTTACTTAAAGGATCGCAAAAAGCCTCCCTTCCGGTCTAGCCCCTGCTAACCTGACACAAGAACACACTAGCAAGCATGAAACCACCAAATATGAGACAACAAAAAAGCTTCCTAGGTCTCATTAACAATTACATCTCTGCATAAGGCCCAAAATCCTATCTAGTTATCTGAGAGCTCGTCGTTAATACAATAATAGATATAAGGTCTATCAAGGGGATGGAATAATTAAATAGATTGGTGAAGTAGTGGAAGGAAGGTATACAAAGTACGAGAGAAAGTTTCTTAGTGGGGTTGAGAGGGATAGATATCAAGGGGGTCCGAAGGTACGACAGTGAGGTGAGCTCTGAGTCTTGAATCTGTCTGGACCCCACCCTAGGCATGCAAAATACATCCCATGCTTGGCAACACTCAATACAGTTGCTGGGTCAAAATCCTCTACCCCGTGCGTGAGTCGAAACTAAGCCTAATCAAATGCACGTGGCAACATCAGGCTCGTCCCAAGCTGGACTCTCCGCGCGAAGCAACGTCCCCCAGCCGGTCTCTCTCTCCCGCTCGTCTCCTCCCACTCTCACTAGACTTACATCTTATATATTATAATGAAACAATCAACTATCGAGAATAAAATATACTAAGATGCGTTGGTTAAGAATAAGGGCAGCTTCAAGCTGTGAAACAACATAAGAATATCCCAGACATTAGTTACGTTGTCGTAGGATATATACTAAGGAAAAGCCTGCCGACCGGCTGCCACCAGCCGGTTTCTAAACGGCTGGGCAGCCGACGCGCGCGCATGCCCGCACGTGGCTACTATGCAGAAGCGTCACACAAGGCACTATATATAAACAAAATAAAGACTGTTGCGCTCCACCGAGCAAGTTCAACTAACTTAGCGACAATAAGCGAAAACATTCAACTTAGATACTGCTACAACATCTTATACAAAATTCTACACATTATAAAAATAAAGAGTTTTTATAAGGTTTTTGCTTTTTTAATTTGTTTTTTTCGGCTGAACTACAGTGACAGCCTATTTTCCTCCACACTCAACCATCAATCCTGTGGCAGTCTAACCAACATCATCCACCCTTGATAGACAATCCGCTATCACGTTATCAGAACCGGCAATATGGCGTATGTCCAGATTATACTCCTGAAGCATGAGTGACCACCTGGTCAGCCTCATATTCCGGTTATGAAACTGATTCAAGAATTTCAGAGGGTGATGATCGGTATAAACCACTACGACTGGTCCGAAAGCAGGAACATATACATCAAAGTGCCTGAGCGCCGGCACTATCGCCAGGAGTTCTTTTTCAATTACAGAGTAATTCCTTTGTGCACTATTGAATTTTTTACTGTAAAAACTCACTGGATGTTCGATACCTTCATCATCTGTCTGTAACAAGACAGCCCCAGCCCCTATGCCACTGGCATCAGTCGCCAGCTGAAAAGGTCTGCTGAAGTCCGGGGCCCTGAGTATGGGGTGGGTACATAACAGGTGTTTCACCAAGGAAAACGCCACTGCACACTCAGGAACCCACCGGAACTTCTTGTCCTTAGATAATAAGTCAGTTAAAGGTGCAAGTACAGTCGAATAGCCTTTGATGAAGCGACGATAATAGCCTATCATACCTAGAAACCGCATGATTTGTTTCTTAGTCGTAGGCTGGGGAAACTGATCGATGGCTTTGATCTTTGTCTGTGGAGGGCACACCTGACCCATCCCCACCTCGAACCCCAGGTACAAAACTGTGGTTTTGACAAAATCGCACTTACCTAGGTTTACCACCAAACCTGCTTCATTCAGTTTATTAAAAAGCTGTCCGATGTGAGCACAGTGACTGTTAAAATCATCGTCGTATATTATGACATCATCTAGGTACACCGTACAGTTGGGAATGTCGGCTACAATGTCGTTCATTAATTTCTGAAACGTTGCAGGGGCATTTTTCAGCCCTTTATGGCATAACATGGCAACTATATGTGGCACCGTCCACCACAAACCCTCACACCTCTCGCGCTCGCTCAGACAAGGGCACTTGCCAATAACCCTTAACAAGGTCTATCTTAGTGAGGAACTTGGCTTTTTCTATCTTATCCACACTGTCGTCCACGCGAGGGAGAGGGTAGGCATTTGTGGGGGTTAAACCATTCAACCTGCGGAAATCTATACAAAACCGCACCTTGCCATCTGGTTTGGGCTGCAGTGTGACGGGGGAAGTCCACCTTACTGCACCCTCAGAAATCAGCCCACGTTTCAGCATATAATCCAGCTCTTCCCTAAGTGCTGGTAATTTAATAGGGGGAACACGGTATGGCACTGATTTAAAGGGCGGGTGGTCCCCAACATCGACATCGTGCACCGCTTGAGTAGTGAGGCCAGGATGCTCCGCGAAAACAGCTGGGTTTGAATCAAACAAGTGCTGCACAGCTACACGCTGTTGCTCAGGCAGGTGCAATATCAACTCATGAGCCACTTGTCTAGAATTCCCCGCCCACTGATCCGCGGAAACAGGACAATCCCAATTATCCTCCCCCGCAGCTTGACTGTCCCTTCCTCCTTCTCCACCACGATCGCTGCAGATCAACACAGGGACAGTGAGAGGCTCGGAGGGGCGCCTCACATACTCCTTCATCAGATTTACATGGCAAAGTTGGTTCTTTTTCTTACGATCAGGAGTAGCTACTAAATAGTCGAGATCAGAAACCTTCCTTACAACCCGATACGGACCAGAGTACTTGGCAGACAAGGGGTGTGCCACCAGAGGCAGTAGTATCAGTACCTCCTGATCTACTTCAAACTCCCTCAGCTTCACTTTCTGGTCGTATCTGTCCTTCATCTGAGCTTGTGAACTCTTAAGGTTCCGACCTGCTACCTCCAAGCTCTTTAGCATTCTCTCACGGCTTTCAACTACATACTTCAGAAGCGAGCATGGCTTTGTGACTTCCTCCCAGATCTCCTTGACTATGTGGAGGGGCGCCCTGACCCTGTGTCCAAAAACCAACTCGTTCGGGCTAAATCCCAAGCTCTCCCCAGGTACTTCTCTCGCAGGAAATAAAACGTATGGGAAACATAGATCCCAGTCCTTCCCATTTTCCATGCAATAACACCGCAACATACTCTTGAGAGTCGAGTGCCACCTTTCCAAAACTCCCTGACTCTCGGGATGGTAGGCAGATGACACCACAGACCCTATCCCATGTTGCTGCATGGTCTGCTTAAACAGAGCAGAAGTAAAATTGGATCCCTGATCAGACTGGATCTCCTGAGGGTAGCCATAACGAGAGAAATAGACAAGTAGGTTTTTGACAACAGTCTTAGCCATCCCGTTGCGCATGGGGTAAGCATCTGGATACCGTGTTGCTACATCCATTACAGTTAGTAAAAATTTATTGCTGGCACTAGTGGGGGGCAATGGGCCAACCATATCGATAACTACTTTGCTGAAGGGCCGCCCAATGACAGGGATGGGTTGTAACGGGGCTCTCGGGATGACCTGATTGGGTTTCCCAAAAACTTGACAAGTGTGACACTGTGACACCCATGACACGACACTCGCCTTTAACCCAGGCCACCAGAAAAGCTTGCTCAGAGCTGCCTCCGTCTTACGTGCCCCCAGGTGCCCTGCCAAAGGCACATCATGAGCTAATCTCAATAAGCTCTCACGGCACACCCTCGGTACTACTAACTGGTCCACTAATCCTGACCCGCCATCCCACTTTTTCTTGGGATCCTGATGTCTCCGATACAAGATCCCCTCGGACGAGAAAAAATAACCAGGCTGCGCATCCCCATCGCTCTCCAGTTCGACAGCACCATTACCACACGCCCTGACTTCAGGATCTTCCAGCTGCAAGGAACATATATCAGCAGGTGCGAGATTATCCAAGTTCATCTTAAATAATTTATTTCCACCTCCAATGTCCCGCTGAGCCATCCTTTCCTCACGCTGCGCATAACGATGCTGTCGCAGAGTCTCTTCCTGCCCTGCACCTGCACTAGCGGTGACAGGCCACGGGGCCTCTCCAGACTCTAATATAGGTGCCAATAATGAGTCGCCAAGAAACACTGCCGGCTTAAAACTCTCCAATTGACCAACACTTCCCGTTTTCTTGTGACCTTTTCTCCGCGGTTTGATAGACTGAGGTGGTGGCTGCAAGGCTCCGGATGTCTGAGAACGCGTCACAACACACGCCATGGTTTGTACGCTACACTTCTCAACCCACTCCTGTTCCTCCCTACTAACGTCAGCCGCCTTCTCGGCAACGACCAAGGGTGAAACCTTAGAAGCAGGCACCGCAAAGTCGTTGCCGAGGAGGAGGTCGACGCCCCCAACAGGCAAGTTCTCTACAATTCCCACATCCAGCTCCTTTGCCACACCACCCACCTCCAGCTCCATCCGCACCAGCGGGTAGGACTTCGTAGCATTGATCCCCTGAACTACCACCACCCGAGCAGCGTTAATCGGTCTACCAGTAAAGTTCCTTAACAAGGTCTGAGAAGCCCCAGTATCACGCAATAGCTTAACTCCTCGCCTTTCGCCAGCCCACCTCACAAAACCATGCCCTCTATGACCCCCAAAGACGTCGCGGACAGGGTTCGAGCCTTCCGGACTCTTGAACACAGGCTGTGTCCCAACCTCTGACGAACTACCCTTGGCAAACTCAGAAGATATAGGCGACACCCCTATGCTGCGGGCCAATGACACAACCTTGTTCGGTGGCTTGTTCGGACAAGCATTTGCAAAGTGACCCTCCTTGTGACATGCAAAGCACTCTTTACTCTTTGGTTTCCCTTGGGAGTGGGAGGTACCATTAGACTTCTTATACGGGACGGTATTTGGTTTATGTTCAGTTTTATTGTCAGTGCTACATGGTTTTGTGAATTTATGTGTATCAAAATTCTTGGGAGGGGGCGGGGTACGATCATTTGCACCCGACTCACTCCTAGCTGCTGCTTCGCACCCTCGAATTAATGACAGTCGGCGGTCAGCCATTTCTGCTGCCTCCTGGAGAGTTCTAGGATTTTTTTCCTTTATATTTAATGTTAAGTCCCCGCCTGTGCACTTAAAGAACTGCTCCAAGAGAACCAGCTCACTCAACTCCTCAAAAGTAGCTGCCCTCTCGGAATGCAGCCAATGTCGTAGTGCATCAGACAAGTCCCGGGCGTGTTCTAGGAAGGTACTATCCTTGCCCTTAGTAACACCCCGAAACTTCAAGCGGTAAGTTTCTGGTTGTAACTCATAGGCCCGTAGCACAGCCTTCTTTAGCTCATCATAAACTACACAGGACTCTAAAGGTAGTGCATCATACGCTTTTAGCCCCTTTCCTAGGAGTCTTGATGAAACTAATGCTGCCCACTTTTCCTGAGGCCACTGGTGTTCCTGACACTTCTTCTCAAATCGCATAAAAAACTCAGCCACACATAATTCATCGAACACAGGAACTAGTTTAAGCAGGTGCGACAATGATTGGTCCCGATGTCTGTTACCTCCCCCAATATTTCGCCCTGTTACCTCCACTCGAGATCTCTCCAGCTCCCTGTCAGCCCGATACCTAGTAGACTCTGCCTGCAGTTCAGCCTCTCGTATAGCAACCTCAGCCTGCACACTAGCCTGTCTCTCGGCAGCCTCAACCTTGGCCATCTCAAGCCGAAACAACAAATCTGGAGTCAACCCTTGAGGAGGGGAAGGTGCATTTAATGGGGAGGGTCCCTGTGATTGAATTCCACACTGCCATTGACCATCAACTTGGGGGTATGTACTAAATTCAGGCACCCTGACGTTTGATACGGGGGTAGAGTGGAGGGGGGGCTGGGGACCGGGGCCCCCAGTCGCCTCTCCACCCAGGTCTCTCCCTTCTAAACCCAATATCAAAGTCCTCAGCTGATCTTTCCTCATGCCACTTAAACCCTGGTGACCCTGAAGACCTGCCACACACTTTAAGCCATACGTATTCAGCTTCAACACCCTGTCAGCGGTAAGGGGCACCTCTAAAAATCTTCTAGCACCCTCCTCGCTATCGACTAGCCACTCCACAGGTCTTTCTCCCTCCGAGCCCGTATTGTGACCTGACCCATCACTGTGTTCTGATGTATTAGACATGCTTGTGTACTGCAGTAATTATCACGGTTATAGAATGTGCCTTATCTCCTATGCAAGTATGTATATACTAATGTATTTAAAGTCTTTAATGTGTTATATTGGTTGCTCCAAAAAAAAAAAAACTCTATGTCCACTGTATTCCTTTAATCATAAGGAATCTCAAAACAAATGACCACTATATTCCTCTGTTCAGTAAATCCTATGCAAGGTCGCCATTTGTTACGTCCTGGGATATATAAACACTGGGCTCTTTCTATTGGACTAGGTATGCGGCAACAAGCAACAACGGAAAACGCTAGATCCAACCCTTATCTATAAACCCAGGCAACAAACCACCCTAAACCGTCAAGAGTCCTGCCTGGACAACAAGGTATCCTATGACTCGGTTACTGGGTGCACGCACTATAGCCTGCTGATAGTCAAGCAGGCTATATAAAAGATCACACAATTAAGTTGACTTAAAGCTTCAAGGAAAAGATAGATAACAGAATTAAATTGCAGAAACAATTTAATAACAAACTAGAAGAAAGTACATTTAACGTTACGTTAATTAATACAATTAATCACCCCTGCGTGAAAGAAGGTGAAAGCAAACAGTCCTCAAAACATCGTACAGGTAGACAAGATGCGGGTTTCTAAACTGCATGCGGCTACTGTAGGGTCTGATGCTTAGCAAAGAAAGTACGTTACGGATTTAGAGAACTCTTAACTCATAAGCAGGAATAAATACTAGTGATAGGCCATACAGTGTATAATGGCATAGGTATAATTAAATAAAGGTAGCAACTCGCAACATAACCACATACAGGTGTGCTTCTCACTCTTAGTCAGGCAAGCCTGCTCGGACAGAGTCTCTAAGCCACACCCTGACTCACAATGCTCACACAAACGGTAAACTGTGGCACAATAACAAGCATACAGATATAATAAACCACTAGCTGTTAATCTGCCAGGTGGCAGAGGTCTAGCCGGAAGGATATAGGCTTCGGATACCCGGGCTGAGCCACCTGCTCTAGCCTAGGGACGTTCCCAAGTCTGTGCGCCAAATTACTCTAATTGAAAGGGTGCTCTCTTGAGAGACTCAGATCCCAAGTATCTGACTCTCTCCTGGTGACCCTAAAACAAAAGCAAGACGTGCTAGCGCAGTGCTGAGTGGACTAGGCAAGGGCCCTCACACAACACAACACTAGACACACAGGGACACAGACAAGAAAATGCCCCCAGACTCCCACGGGTATCCTAGTAAAATCGTGCGGGTCCACAGGACTCGCACCAGGAGACTTTACTTAAAGGATCGCAAAAAGCCTCCCCTCCGGTCTAGCCCCTGCTAACCTGACACAAGAACACACTAGCAAGCATGAAACCACCAAATATGAGACAACAGAAAAGCTTCCTAGGTCTCATTAACAATTACATCTCTGCATAAGGCCCAAAATCCTATCTAGTTATCTGAGAGCTCGTCGTTAATACAATAATAGATATAAGGTCTATCAAGGGGATGGGATAATTAAATAGATTGGTGAAGTAGTGGAAGGAAGGTATACAAAGTACGAGAGATAGTTTCTAAGTGGGGTTGAGAGGGATAGATATCAAGGGGGTCCGAAGGGTACGACAGTGAGGTGAGCTCTGAGTCTTGAATCTGTCTGGACCCCACCCTAGGCATGCAAAATACATCCCATGCTTGGCAACACTCAACACAGTTGCCGGGTCAAAATCCTCTACCCCGTGCGTGAGTCGAAACTAAGCCTAACGTTGTAATCAAATGCACGTGGCAACATCAGGCTCGTCCCAAGCTGGACTCTCCGCGCGAAGCAACGTCCCCCAGCCGGTCTCTCTCTCCCGCTCGTCTCCTCCCACTCTCACTAGACTTACATCTTATATATTATAATGAAACAATCAACTATCGAGAATAAAATATACTAAGATGCGTTGGTTAAGAATAAGGGCAGCTTCAAGCTGTGAAACAACATAAGAATATCCCAGACATTAGTTACGTTGTCGTAGGATATATACTAAGGAAAAGCCTGCCGACCGCTGCCACCAGCCGGTTTCTAAACGGCTGGGCAGCCGACGCGCGCGCATGCCCGCACGTGGCTACTATGCAGAAGCGTCACACTTTTTCATGCTCTTGATAACTAACCCCTTCAGCACAATCACGCCACTTTCCCTTGGATACCGGCTGAAATTACACGATTTTATGTTGTTTAAGAAGGATCCATGTCAATCAGAAGGATGATTAAGATTGCATTTACCCCTTTGAATCCTGGAGGAAAATGAATAGCTAATTAATATCGTCTAATGGTAACCCGAATATCCTGAACATTACGTCATCGTGCTGAAATGGTTAACAGTGTAGTGGAAAGAGTGTTGACTATCTCAGACTGAACGGAAGCTAATGAGCGGAGTGTTGGCCTAACAAAGACACCCTCATAGTACCTACAGTCTATTGTTTCCAGCTGAAGGTAAATTGAATCCCTAAGTAGCTGATTTCTCGATACTTACTGGACAAATATTAAACTACTACGTCTCTGTGTCGCATTAGTGCCAAGTTTTCACAATTAACATAATTTATTTAGATACAAAATCTATGTAAGATAGTAACATGGCAATTTACCATCAGCTAAAAATAAATAAAATAAAAATAAATAGACTATAGTTTCATATAATTAAGGGGGCCCACCTCGTTTTGTTTTCTCTCTTTCTCTGGGTTGTATCCATTCGGCTCCATTCGGCCTACTGTTTTAAGACATGTATCCCCATCCTGGTGTCTATTTTTTCCTGGCGAACGGTAGCGAGCCAGCATATTAAATTGTTTTAAATGTTTTTAACAGCAGGCTAAATTTGTAATTTTTTTGATTGAAACAATTTCTCCGGCGAAGACGGATTTCTCCATACAATGCTGGCTCGCAATTAATCGCCAGGAAGAAATCGACACCTGGGTGGGGATCAAAGTCTTAAAACAGTAGGCTGAATGGGGATGAATGATTACAAGCCAAAGAAAGAGAGAAAAGGAGAGAATAAAATCAGGTGACCCCTTAATGTATTTATCCAACACTAGGAAGCAGTGGGGGTACCGCCTGACCCGTGCCGCATAGTAGGCCGGGCCAGCTGGTCTGTTTGGCCTTAACCCTATATGTACCAGCGACGTAGGTTTAATTCTAGCTATATTTAGACGATTTTATGCAGCTTAAGAAGGATCTGTGGTAGTAAAACGGGTTAATTAGGATAATTTGAAGCCTATTGATGGCTCGAGGCCCATTTTAAACTGAATTAAATCGTTTAATATTAACCAGCATCAAATGAAAAGGACGGCACTGGAACTGGATTGGTTTAACCTTCCATAGGCTTTTACAAGAATGTTTACAATATTTTCCTGATACGTTCTGATGGTTTCTGTGAATGTCAAGAAACAGAAGGTATTTGATCTTAGTCAAAGGTTAAGGCGAGATGGTCGATATTTCTGGACACCCTTCTCCCTCATGATTAGCTCCATTAGTTTGTTGATTTTTAGACCTTAAGGCCCCTTTTTTTTGTCAATATTTAGAATGTTCGTGTAATTTAGGTGTCGGTTTTTCCTGGCGAGCGAAAGCGAGCCTGTAATTTAGGAGGAAACGTCCTTTGGCCGGGACATTTTTCTACCGAAAAATGTACAAATATATCTTGAAAGGGGATCTTGGGTGTGTTTTTTTTTTTAGTTTGATGGAGGTCTAGGGAGGAAACTAGAAACATTATATATAATTGAAAACCTCGACCAAAAAGTGAACCAAGTAAGCCAAGTAATATAGACAACAATTTAAGGCCACCCATTTTAACCTTTTATGTACGGTGCTTAAGAATATCATACGGACCAACCTTATGGCAAGTATTTCTAAGGTTAAGGTAAAAGTTCAACATGAGCTTATTGTAATTTTTCTGATAATTATAGATAAATTATCGTTAATCTAGACCAAAATATCTAGCATGCCAATACATAGTTAAGACAATAATTTTCAAATACTACTTAAAGGGCAAGGTGACAGGTAAAGGTAAAATGTTTAGGTCAATGTATTTGGTTTTACTATTCAGCCAAATTTCGCCAAATTTGTTAAGGTAGTTGCCTGATGTATGGAAATAATATTTAGGGGAGGTAGGTAGTTTTTCTGGTCTCCATTCTTCCTCATGTTTAGCCCCATTAGTTATCAGATTTTATGACGTTCGGCCCATTAGTTTGGCGATTTTAAGACCTTTCGCCCCCATTTCGTTGTCAAAATATACTTTTTTCGTGTCACTTAGGTGTAGGGTTTTCTTCCGGGTGAGCGATAGCTATAGCCTGTAACTCAAGAGGAACCGGCCTTCGGCCGGATTTTTTTTTATCGAAAAATGTACAAATTTATCTTGAAGGAGGGTCTTGGGGGTGTTTTTTTTAAGAGTGATGAAGGTCTAGGGAAGAAACTAAAAAAAAAAACGATAACAAAATAATTATATAAATTAGCAAATAAATACACCCATCCCCCCTTAACCCTTGGAATACGGGAAGCCTCATATGAGGCAAAAACGGATTTTGGTTAGGAGTCCGGGAGGTCTCATATGAGGCAAAATCAAAGGGTTTGAATCATGCGGGCGGATTTTTGTTTATGCGTGGGCTACTGCAGCGCCACCAAGCACAAACTAACATGCAGCATCAGTTCTCGTCACGCATCCAACATGGATGGAGCTAATCCAAAAAAAATTGCTGTGTCCGAATCGCCGCCCGCCGCCGCGTACCGTACGCCTAACAAAAGCAAGGCTAAAACGACCAAGAAAATAGTGCTTAGTCCCGATGGTGTTGCACACACTCTGGAAGAACTAAGAGAATATAGTGAACTGAGTGAATATACTGAACTGAGTGAACTTGGGAGTGACTTTGACGAAGAACAAGTGGTTAGTGAAGATGAGGGTGAAGTGGCGGATGGATTAGAGTTTCTGGGCTTTCTTAGTACCGATGAGGACGATAATGACGAGGATAATGACGATGGTGAATGCGGTGCTCGTGAATATAGTGAACTGAGTGAACTTGGGAGTGACTTTAACGATGAAGAAGTGGTTAGTGAAGATGTGGTACCGTACGCTCACCTAGCCTAGCCTAGCCTAGCGTAGCCTAGCCTAGTAAGTGAAAGTGACACACAAATATATAACAAGTAATAATAACTCAATAATAACAGTGAGTGACAATAATTCATAACAAGAAGAGTAATAAGAGTGAAAATGACACAATAATATCCAATAACAGTGAAAGTGCCGAAAATATGTTATAAAAAGTTTCACATAATTCGATAATGGTTGTAAAAGAAATAAATGATGCAATAACTATGACATTATCACCATAGAAACATAATATCGTCTACCGGTACCAAAGCCACCGAAGCAACGAGTGACTTAGTGCGTGCTAGCCAGGGCCTCGGCGAAGCGTTCGGACACAGGCGAAAATACGCGGGAAATTACCTCCATTCCCATCATCATATCTCGGCAACCACTGGTCGTAGCGATGTCAACTCAACGCCAGTCTACAGACGAAGGATAGTTCTACACTATGAAATTTAGTTGACTGTTCTAGGTGGTCTCAATCAGTAGATATCGAATTATGAAGATAGCCATTTTTCAGGAATACCCCCGGACACAACGATCGCCTCATATGAAGGCCCCCGGATCCGGAGGGTTAATTAAAAATTGCCTGACAATCTCTCTAAAGGCCATGAGAATGATGTACTATATTTTGTATACATCAAGAATTGTATATACATTATACTTTATCAAAATCTAAAATAAATCATAGTTTATTATCAAATTTAGTGCACATATTTGTTAATACTATGATCATGGGAAAAAAAAATCTTCCTACTGATTTTTGTTTGTTTCATCCTAATCTTTTATTCCGTTTCCGAGAGTAGTAAGCAGGACAGACGACTGATATTATTAGCGTTCAATGCACAAGCCCCGTTGCTCTCCAGGGAGGTTAGCATCACACACATTCTGAATATCCCAGGCTAAGACAGATTTTCCACCATAGTGTCAATAAGAAAAAGTTTTAATACCATTAAGGTTAGTAGTCAACTCTGAAAGTTGTATTAACTCTTACTTTGCCATGCATAACTGAATGCTTTAGGGAATAAATTATGTAAATAACTACCACAATTCTTCTTTAATCTTTTTAACAAATAAGTGTGTCATATTTAATCTAACAATATTCCGATGATTCCATTGAATCCAAGAAGTTCCACTCAAAGTTATAAGGTTACTGAATATACCAGAATAATTAATCCATCGATTTCCAGGATACCTTCCCAGTATAAACAGAATTAGGTGACGACAGCAACATTAAAATTAATCGTCGTTTGGTTGAAAAGGTTAAAGATAATAATGTATTAATTCATGGACAAGTTTGTGAGAAGTGCCAAAATTTCGTCTTCACTGTTAACCCTGTCAGAGAGAAGATGTTGGTTTGATACGTGGCCATACCAGCGATACCCCAAGAACCTGCCAGATGCTTTATACCAAAGGTAATGATGTATCTTTCCAAATCACCGCTAAGTGTTGAAAAAGTAAGGTTGCCAGCACACATCCATGTCTCACTTCTGAGATCACAGGAAAGAAGGGGGGAGGTCTGCCCAACACACTTGACAGCACTATCTGTTTCTGTAAAAAGTATGGACACCAGATCAATAATCATTGTTGGTATCCCAATAGCTAACTAGAGAGGGACTCGGGAGAGCGCGAACCTCCGCCTACGCTGGCGGAGGTATGCACTCTACTGATCGCCTTAAAAATAGAATAACTTTTTCCTTGGCGCATATGGTATTTGGCTACCAAATTTTAAGAACAATCGGTTCATAACTTTGTGAGCCTCCTATGCTGACTGAGGTATATACAGTATGTGCTTTACTGATCGCCTCCAAAATTGAATCACTTCTTACTTGGCGCATATCCTATCTGCCTACCAAATTTCGTGAACATCAGTTCATAACTTTTTGAGATATCTTGTTTGCAGACAAACGGAGACAGAAATCAACTTTGCTAGCGTAGGTAATAATGGGTATTCGGGAAATAAATGAAATATTAACCAAGTTTTCTTTTCAAAATCCATTTAATAATATTTCGATAAATCTATGAAAACGCATATACTAACAGAGGAGAGATCGCAATACTCCTGCGGTAAGCCCGGCTCCTTAGGTGCGCTGGGAATTAAATATAAAGGTACACTTGGAAATATGATGTCAGAATAGTATGGCACACCAACATTAAAATATTCACCCTTTTTTGTTTTGTTCGGACATTTTGATAATAATTCCTTTAGCACCAGCCATTGATTAACCATGGATAAAGAATGTGAACTATGTGTCATGTGTCCCAGGTCCTCAAGATAACATCATAATGCCAGCTCACGTCCTGTTTCCGCCCACAGGCTAGTGGGTCGGGGAGTGGGGCATTATACCGTATCTACACTAAACTTCTGGACCCCCTTCTCCCTCATGTTTAGCACCATTAGTTTTCAGATTTTATGACGTTTGGTTCATTAGTTTGGCGACTTTAAGACCTTTCGCCCCGATTTCTTTGTCAATATTAAGACTTTTCGTGTCATTTAGGTGTCGATTTTTTTCCGGCGAGCGAAAGCGAGCCTGTATTTTAAGAGGAAGTGGCTTTCGGCCTGGACATTTTTCTATCGAAAAATGTACAAATTTATCTTGAAGGAGGGTCTTGGGGGTGTGTTTTTTCTTTTGTTAAAGCTTGATGGAGGTCTAGGGAGGGTACTATTTTTGTTTATAAAACTTTGTATAAATGAGCAAATAAATACGCCCATCCTCCCTTAAGGGGAGGTCTCCACTTGAATTGTTTTCTTGACCCTTTTCTCCCTCATGTTTAGCCCCATTGCTTTTGATATTATAAAACGTTTGCCCCATTAGTTTAGTGATTTTAAGAACTTTCACCCCATATTAAGACCTTTCGCGCAATTCAGGTGTGTATTTTATCCTGGCGAGCGATAGCGAGCCTTCAATTTAAGAGGAACCGGCCTTCGGCCGGTACATTTTTCTACCGAAAAATGTACAAATTTATCTTGAAAGGGACTCGAGGGGGTGTAATTTTAAGGTTGATGGAGGTCTAGGGAACAAACTAAATACCTCCCCTTAATAAAATCTATTTCAACTCCTTCAATACAATGGCGCAATTTTTTATTTCATTCTGGCTAATTAGATTAGCCAGATTCGAAAAATCGAAAGAGTCGAGGCTATATCTCAATTAACACTTTGACTCCCACATACCCTTTCTCTCTCTCTCTCTCTCTCTCTCTCTCTCTCTCTCTCTCTCTCTCTCACTATCTGCGAAACGTTGTCAATATAGTGCTCTTCCTCAGATAGTGTTTTGTATCCATTCTGTCTACTTTTTAAGTACCGCTCAGCATATATAACACTAAGGTGGATGTATAAACTATTTATTATTATTATTAACATAGGGATTCGCACCAAGCCTAAAAAGACTATGTGGCACCAAAAGAAACTTTGTGGAAAAAAAAAAAAAAAAAACATCGGAGGTGTTGTGGGGCTGGACGCAATACGGAGTAGAGGAGAAGAAGACTAGGTATAAACTATTTACTGGTTGATTGACTGAAGATAACATGAAGAGATGACAGTGACTGATTACAGAAGAAAGGAAGATTACCGATCTCTCTCTCTCTCTCGTGCTTAATCTTTTCAGTACACGAACAAATCTTTTAAAATAACTCCAGTAAAGTTTATAATTAATTCCCTCGTAGCCTTAAACAAAAATATTTTAGCGCATATTTTCAAAACGACCACGGATGTGAAAGATTATTTAAACTAGTGCAAGATGACTGAACATAGTTGCAGACAAAATCTTCCATAGTGAAAGGGATACGGGGATAAGTTATTAAAATGTCGGTTAATAATGTATCAATCCCTTCAAGATACGATTACTTCTTTATTTAGTGTAATTTGTATATCCACAGATGATTGTATTCAGCTTGGGAACCATGTATGGTAGTCAATCGGTCATATGAAACAGTTAGTACCCCTTTGCTTATGAGAGGGCATTCCTAGGTTGCAGGAAATCGAATAATTTAAGCCAGAACAACATGGACATTCAGGCACTGATTGGGTTAAGGGGAGATTTCTACACGATATTCTTTTTTCTGTACCCCTTTCTCCCTCAATGCTTTTGAGATTTTAAGACGTTCGCCCCATTAGTTTGGCAATTTGTAGACCTTTCGCCCCATTTCTATCAATTTTAAAACTTTTCGTGCCATTTAAGTATCGATTTTATCCTGGCGAGCGCTAGCGAGCCTATGATTTAAGAGGAACGGGCCTTTGACCTGGAAATTTTTCTGCCAAAAAATGTAAATTTGTTCTTGAATGGGGGTCTAGGTGGTATCTTTTTACACTTGATGGAGGTCTAGGGAACAAACTATACTAAAATAAACTAAAATAAACTAAACTAAACTAAAATAAACTAAACTAAAGTAAGAGAGCAGATTGAAGAAAACCGGGAGTGTCTGGAAAAAAGTCGGCCAATTGACCACTTGAGAGCTTGAGAGTTTCAGAGGAAGTTGGAACCGTAAACATCGACATAAAACACAGATATTTAATAATATTGTAGGTGTCTGATTGATAAATAGTATGTTGAATTGGGTTTTATGTATTTATGAATGCACTACAACCATGTTTTAACTGGCAAGTCTGTTAAATATCAATGTCTACAGCTCCAACTTCCTTATAGCCTGAAACTAGCAAGTGGTCAATTGGGGAACTCCGCCGAAACTGTTCACCTCACCTTTCCCAACTATAGGGTTAAGGGGGGAGGTGGGGGCTTTTGGGGACCCCCTTTCTCCCTCAGGTTTAGCCCCATTAGTTTTGAAATATTTAAGACGTTCTCCGCATTAGTTTCGCGATTTGAAGACCTTTCGCCCCATTCCGTTGTCACTTTTAAGACCTTTCGTGCCATTTAGGTGTAGATTTTTCGTTGGAGAGCGATAGCGAGCCTGTAAATTTTAGAGAAAGTGGCCTTTGGCCAGGACATTTTTTTCTATCAAAAATTGTACACATGTTTCTTGAAGGGGGGATCCAGTTTTTTGTATAAGCTTGATAGAGGTCTAGCGAGGAAACTAGATAATACTTTAATAAATTAATATATATTAAAGTGACCTAAGGTTACGATGAGAGAGAGAGAGAGAGAGAGAGAGAGAAGAGAGAGAGAGAGAGAGAGAGAGAGAGAGAGAGAGAGAGAGAGAGAGAGCTACATAGGCTACATAGATACACAGACCACACAGACCTCAAGGTCCTTACTAGGCAGTCTGGCCTTACAAACTATATACGTATATATATATATATATATATATATATATATATATATATATATATATGTATATATAATTATATATATATATATATATATATATATATATATATATATATATATATATACACCGGTACATACATATACACACATACACACACACACACACACACATACACATACATACATACACACA
>JBAKBP010025759.1:0-32819 GCA_037953745.1 Lithodes maja
CTATTTATCTATCTATTAATTTCTCCTCTCCTAGTCTTGATTCTTGATTAACCCAAGAACGGCGAGTATGCTCTTCAGAGGTTTGACTGGTGGATGGCGAGCGTCCTCTCGAGAGCCAAGGTATAAAAAAAAAACTTTCAAAACACCCCACTGGCATTCAAAACAAAACAATATGTGATTAGGTGAGATAATTCCCCTCCAGTACCTCCTATCACTCCTCCACATGTGTCCCCCCCCTTGCCACCCTCCATTCCTCAATTATCGGGTCTATCACTCCTCCACATGTGTCCCTCCCCCTTCCCCCCCTCCATTCCTCAATTATCGGGTATTGTCCCTATCATTTTTGCACGAAGAAGGTTGTGAGAGAAAGGGGAGTTTTTCTCCAACCCTCTAGCCAGTCTCAGACCTCCCCTAGTCTCTCAGTAGCATACGAGACAGTAGAGAGGTTGGATGTAAGTCTCTCGCCGGTCCGCCTCAGATTACGACCGCGGGGCTAAATATACATTTTCCACCAGCCAATTGCTGTTACCACTTCTTTTATTGCTCTTCAATGTTCATATTAAAAGTAAAATAGGCGCATATGGAGAAGTAATAATGTTATATATGGTAAATATGACGATTTTCGTCAGAATTGAAGCCAATATCTTCGCCTGGCGGGCTCTTTGAACTACCATAGCTTCGCACTTCTTGATTTAAAGGGCTATGTGGGCTGAGGCAATAAACCCTGTCACACATATCTCTCCTAGTCAACAACAAAGCATGTTGCTGACACAACCATGCCACACGTCCAGGTCCCTCAAAATTGTTCTCTTCACTGGCGATGGTTGACAACTACAATACTATTACTATAATTATTGTTTCTTCTACTACTACTACTACTACTACTACTACCTACTACATATAAACTAAAACCTACCTTCTCTTCTCTCACGCAGGTCTAGATGATTTTGAGAACGAGGGTGAGACAGCGGCCCGGGAGAGCCTTGTCCAACAGCTGACCCGGGAGGTGACCAGCCGGGCGGACGAGCTGGGGTGCGGCCAGGTCATCGTGCCCCCGGGTCTCATAGATCAGGTCACACAGATGGTCCTCAGGCTGGCCGACCCGGAGCCCTGCGGAGTCAGGTAAATATATTGGTCATGTTCAAGTATGCATTTCCCCCCCCCCCCCCCCCCTTTTTTTTGTTTTTTCAGGACCCCTTTCTCCCTCATGTGTAGCCCCATTAGTTTGAGATTATATGACGTTCACCTCATTAGTTTGGCGATTTTACACCCCATTTCTCTGACAATATTATGACCTTTCGTGCCATTTAGGTGTCAATTTTTTTCCATGGCAAGCGAAAGCGAGCCTGAAATTTAAGAGGAACCGGCCTCCGACCAGTTCAGAGTGGGGCCCTTGGGGGGGGGGGGGGGGGGGGGAGGGGGGGGTTATAAGCTTGAATGCTTGATAGAGGTCTACAGAGCAAACTAAAACAAAAACACAGGCTACTACAACAAACAGTAGGAGACCAAGCCTGAAAACAACAGCAGAGTCTATGGGTAAAGCTCAATAGAAGAAGAAGAAGAAGAAGAAGAAGAAGAGAAGAGAAGAAGACTAATAGCACACATGACAAAGCCACTCCAACAGCTTCCTCTCTCTCCAACACCCCTTCTCCTCTCTCTACACTCTTCAGAAAAATAGAAAAATTAGAATGTACACACATAACAAAGCCACTCCAACAGCTTCCTCTCTCTCCAACACCCCTTCTCCCCTCTCTACACTCTTCAGCAACATAGGAAAAGTAGAATGTAGATACGAGGTGCCGTTGTAAAGGTTTATTCCTCAATACCTTCACCTGACCTGACCTGACCTGATAGTGAAAGTAGTGATGTACGAAGTGTAGAGGTCACTGTCCGAGCACGAGGAACACCTTTTTAAGTGAGGCGATTGTACACTCCTATTTCTTTGCCAATATTAAGACCTTTCGTGCCATTAGGTGTCGATTTGTTCCTGGCGAGCGATAGCGAGCCTTTAATTTAAGAGGAACCAGCCTCTGGCCGTTACATTTTTCTACCTAAAAATGTACAAATTAATCTCAAAGTGGGGGTCTTGGGGTATTTGTATAAGATTGATATAAGTCTAGGGAGAAAAGAAAAAACAAAAAATACAGGCTACAACAACATACAACATTTTGGCTCGAACGTCCCTTGATTTTGGCCCTGTCACTCTTTCAACTATGGGGGAGGCACTCGCTACAAGCAGTTCTACCTTTTGCCTCCCTCACTCACATAGAAAAAAAAAAAAAAAAAAAAATCAGGAGGAATGATAGTGAAAGGAGACACGTGGGCAGTGAAGAGGTCATCGTCCGAACACCAGGAGGAAGATAGCTTTAATAAAAAAAAAAAAAAAAAAAAAAAAAAAAAAAAAAAAAAAAAAAACACGGAAACAAGGAGAAAGGAAGCTTCCTAAACACAAAATGATAGTGAAAGGAGTGGTGATGTGGGAAGTGTAGTCACTGTAGAGGTCATTGTCCGAGCATCAGGAGAGGAACAGCCTTTTTATAATGAGGGTCATAATACAGGTTCTTAACATGGTCAGGTCAGGTCAGGTCAGTTTGTTCTCTCTCTCTTCTCGCTCTCTCTCTCTCTCTCTCTCTCTCTCTCTCTCGCTCTCTCTCTCTCTCACTCTCTCTCGCTCTCTCTCACTCACTCACTCACTCACTCACTCACTCACTCACTCACTCACTCACTCACTCACTCTCTCTCTCTCTCTCTCTCTCTCTCTCTCTCTCTCTCTATACATACAGTATATTACGCCCGGTAAACTGTACAATAAAAATGGATGGTTACCCACAGATTTTCTAGGGTAGGTGGGACTTTTCAAGCTAATTCACAGCCCTTCATTTCCTGAACAAAATATCTTCATGAACAAATTGTCAACAGGAAAGGCACCAGGCTATAAAATATGCTTGATATTTACGTCAAGTCAATCTGTTTCCAGCTTGGACAAATCTTCACTACTCAACATTTTCCAGATAGGTTTGAGTAGGGAGAAAGTTTTGTCTCATGGGCCGGTTTTCTGGACCACTTTCGCCCTCATGCTTAGCCCCATTAGTTTTCAGATGTTAAGATGTTTGCGCCATTAGTTAGTCGATTTTAAGACCTTTCGCCCCATTTCGTCGTCAATATTTAGACCTTTCGTGCTATTAAGGTGTCGATTTTTTCCCTGGCGAACGATAGTGAGCCTGCAATGTTGGAAGAACCGGCCTTCGGCCGGAAAATGTTTCTACCGAAAAATGTACAAATTAATCTAGAAGGGGGATCTAATGAATGTTTTTTTTTTAATTTGATGGAGGTCTAGGGAGGAAACTAGAAAAATAATGAATACATGCAAAAATCGGCCAAAAAGTGAACCATCCCCCCTTAACAGTGTGTCAAACGAAAGCCAAGTGAACCATCCCCCCTTAACAGTGTGTCAAACGAAAGCCAAGTGAACCATCCCCCCTCAACAGTGTGTCAAACGAAAGCCAAGTGAACCATCCCCCCTCAACAGTGTGTCAAACGAAAGCCAAGTGAACCATCCCCCCTCAACAGTGTGTCAAACGAAAGCCAAGTCCATTCTTATTAGTCTGTATTATTGTATAGCCTACACTGTATGCAAGGATAACAATGTGGTTTATAGTTCAAAATATGTCTTTGGAAGTGAGAAAATGATCATCAAGACAATGCTATTATATATATTAACCCTTTCAAGCTCCAATACGCGTTTCTGTTGTTTCTGACTACTATTAAACGATTTTATTCAGATTAGCAAGAGTATATATATGGAAGTCAAAGGGTTGATTGAGATAGTATTTACCCTTTCAATACCCACAGATACTTCTTAAGCTGCATAAAATCGTCTAATGATAGCCAAAATAAACTGCTAAAACGCGTCAGAGCTTCAAAGGGTTAATTTGATTGTATACCTTCTCATATTCGTTCAAGTCTTCAAAAAACAAATCTCGGAGTTGACACCCTGTTTGTCTATGCTTGGGAGGTAGTTCTGACCTCGATGCATTTTTACCATGATTTTTTTTTTGTAGGGTAGATGTACAATAGCGCTAATAAGTCATGTCTCTAATAAGTCATGTCTCGGCACCATGTATGTTTTGATCAATAATTGGTATCAGCAATATCTTAGCTTCATTTCTTCATATCGAGTGAAATATACAAACATGTTCCTACACTTACCCACTCTATTCAACATCTGACAGACATTAATACAGCAGAGAGCAAGCCAAACGTAATGACAGCTGGGATTTGACTTATTAGCGCGACTGTACAGTATATCCCTTTGATGGACAACAGATAAACGGCCGATGCTACCAAAAAATGTATAAATTTATCTTGAAGGGGAGTCTATGAAGTTTTTTTTTTAGCTTGATGTAGGTCTAGGGAGCAAACTAAAAGTCTCCCCTTAATTGACAACTAACTTTGTCCTTTTCCACTCCCAACAGAGGCGGGGTGCTACACGTTCACTACAGCGACGGCACCAACATCACCCAGCACTTGGCCAGCATGGTGATAGACCCCACCATGCCCAACACCTTCGAACTCTACCTCAGACTCAGTCCAGACACGTCCTCCTGGTATCACAAAATGGCCCGCATCATTAAGTAAGTGAATCGTTCAAGTGTGTCTGTTCACTTTCAGTGTATGTCGGTTAAGGTTTCTGAGGTTTATAGTAAGTGAATCGTTGAAGTCTTGTTCGATCACATTCAGTGTATTTCGGTTGAGGATTTAACCCATGCAGTACTGGTGACGTTCTTTTTCATTTTATTCTGGCAAATATTAGATGATTTCATTAAGTTTAGGAAGGATCTCTAACCATTCAAAAGGCTTCAAAATAACAAGAAGAATCATTTTAGCTACCATAGATCCTCCCAAAACTGCCCAGCATCGTCTAAATATAGCTACAATTCAATGAAAAAGACGTCGCCGGTACAGATGGGGTTAAGTAAGTGAATCGTTGAAGTCTTATCCGATCACATTCAGTGTATGTTGATAAAGGTTTGAAGTAAGTGAATTGTTGAAGTCTTGTCCGATCACATTCAGTGTATGTCGGTAAAGGTTTGAAGTAAATGAATTGTTGAAGTCTTGTCCGATCACATTCAGTGTATGTCGGTAAAGGTTTGAAGTAAGTGAATTGTTGAAGTCTTGTCCGATCACATTCAGTGTATGTCGGTAAAGGTCTGAAGTAAGTGAATTGTTGAAGTCATGTCTGGTCGCATTCAGTGCATATCGGTTGAGGTTTGAAGTAAGTGAATGGTTGAAGTCATGTCTGGTCGCATTCAGTGCATATCGGTTGAGGTTTGAAGTAAGTGAATGGTTGAAGTCATGTCTGGTCGCATTCAGTGCATATCGGTTGAGGTTTGAAGTAAGTGAATTGTTGAAGTCATGTCTGGTCGCATTCAGTGCATATCGGTTGAGGTTTGAAGTAAGTGAATGGTTGAAGTCATGTCTGGTCGCATTCAGTGCATATCGGTTGAGGTTTGAAGTAAGTGAATTGTTGAAGTCATGTCTGGTCGCATTCAGTGCATATCGGTTGAGGTTTGAAGTAAGTGAATGGTTGAAGTCATGTCTGGTCGCATTCAGTGCATATCGGTTGAGGTTTGAAGTAAGTGAATTGTTGAAGTCATGTCTGGTCGCATTCAGTGCATATCGGTTGAGGTTTGAAGTAAGTGAATGGTTGAAGTCATGTCTGGTCGCATTCAGTGCATATCGGTTGAGGTTTGAAGTAAGTGAATTGTTGAAGTCATGTCTGGTCGCATTCAGTGCATATCGGTTGAGGTTTGAAGTAAGTGAATGGTTGAAGTCATGTCTGGTCGCATTCAGTGCATATCGGTTGAGGTTTGAAGTAAGTGAATTGTTGAAGTCATGTCTGGTCGCATTCAGTGCATATCGGTTGAGGTTTGAAGTAAGTGAATGGTTGAAGTCATGTCTGGTCGCATTCAGTGCATATCGGTTGAGGTTTTCCATATTAGTCTACTTAGCTTATCACAACAAAGTGACAATCTCAGACACAATCCAGACTCAGTTGAAGTGTTTAGTCGCTTATGGAGCATGTCTGACCGCAATCATTATCATTCTTTAAAGTTCTCACTTTAGGCCTCCTTACTTTATTCTAATATCAATTAATGCCTTGAGTAATCTTGGATCTGCGAAACAATGTACAATGTTGGTTGTGTTTCTGTACTTCCCCATAATCAGTTGATCATTCATCTATGCTTGGTTAGCAATATAGTACATTTACCAGACTGTACATTAATCAGTTCATTAATGTCCAACCACATTTGGTATTACAGTACTTTATTGTCTCTCCACAAATTAAAACGTTCAATATAGCTGCAAAATATTTAAACCATCTTGCCCAGTCGTATTCGGTCCTTGACATGTATAAATGCGGCAAATAAAAAATAGGTGTTGTGAGAACTAATAGCTATGCAATCATGTGAATCAGTATCAGATCCAAAGGAGATAATACAATGCCTTAATATATTAAAAATAAATAGAACTTGACTAATCCATTGGCTGCGGGAGACGTTCCCGAACGCCATGGCAATTTACAGCAATCTACAGGCTTTTAAAGCCTGTTAAAGCTGTAGAAATTGAATGTCAGTGGGCGGGAGCGCGAGGGGCCCACCTCCAGCACGTCCGTCCATGCACTGAGACCCGAGCCCCGGGTCTCAGCAGTGCTGCCAAAGGCAAAAAAGCGCTACATTGCTAATAAAAAGCGAGTTTTCCCCCATTGTCTATGGTAGCGTTGCGGGTGAACCCCGCGAGCTACGAAGCTCATTCTAGTGTAATTTTGAAGCTATTTTTGTCTAGTTTTCGGCTGAATACATTTCATTTCATGCAGACACTTGATTAATCATTCAGGAGTGCCTGAATATGCCCTAAATAGGCCAAATATTCCTGCAGCGTAAGTGTTAAACAAGCTCACGATTGGCCAATATTGAATGATACACACTAGACACTGAGCATTTCCAGTTAAGCACATCAAATCCATTTATATTCTTATCTATCACATATCACAGGAAGACTAAGGAAATATGTACAGTACAGATATGAGCATGAACTTGATAAACCACTGTTGTATCGAGATAACAATATACCTGTATATCTGTTAATTATTGTACTTGTCGCGGAAAAAGAGATCACTGATAAAACTTCAAACTTATGGTCCGATGGCTCCAAATAGTCGTATGATTAGAGAGGTTAATCTATTTTGTATTCATTTCAACACAACACCACACCTCCAATAAAAGGTTGATAACAGGTTAAAAAAGGCCAAGTGGAGGGGGGTTAGTTTGGATCCTAGATCTCTATCACGCTCTAAAAAGAAAACACCCCAAGACCCCTCTTCTGGATAAATGTGTACAATCTACGTTGGCAATATATCGTGGCCAATGGCCAGTTCCACCTAAATTGCAAGCTCGCTATTGCTCGCCAGGATAAAATCAATGCCTATATGTCACAATAGGTCTTAGCATAGAGATGAGGTGTGTAAGGTCTGAACATTGCCAAACTAATGAGGCGAACAATGTAAAATCTCAAAACTAATGGGGCTAAACAATAGGGAGAAAAGGGGTTCCCCAAAAAACACCCCTTTCATAGAAAAAAAAGGTTAACAAAACGCTGCTGATATCATATTAAACATACTATTGCAAAGCTGGTCAAGCCAACCAGGTGATACTGAAGATAAGATAGGAGGCGGCCCAGGAAAAACACCACCGCAATATGTGATCGTGTCCAACCAGCTTTATCGGTATCATGGGTTATCTTGTGTTTTGTTACGCTATCTGTCCACTGTTTGGTAAGTCTGTTATATGCCCCCCTGCAGCGAATAACATGTCTACTGCTTGTTAAGTGTATGTGTGACAGAGTGAGTATATATATACAGTATATATACAGTATATATATATATATACAGTATATATATATATATATATATATATATATATATATATATATATATATATATATATATACATACAGTATATATACTGTATATATACACAGTATATATAGATGGATGGATGGATGGATGGATGGATGGATAGATAGATAGATAGATAGATAGATAGAGGGATATTTCTACTCTCACCCAGGATCGAACCACAGACAGTCTGGATGAGAATCCATGCTTTAACCCACTTCACCACGGTGTGATAAAACCTAGTTAACCATATCCTATTAATATTTAGGAGGTAGGGAACTCCTACTTGGAAGAAGTATTCCTTCCCATACTAAGTCATAGGACACATTTCAACAATTCCTGCGCAGATTGGGTTGAATTTATTTCATTATTTCTCCTCCAGGCAAGCAGGAGGGTAACATTATTATGAAGTATATTTCACGAATCACAAATACATGAGTTAAATGAATAAATGTTTCTACCCTCACCCAGGATCAAATTGCAGACAGTCAAGACAAGATTCCATGATTTAACCCACTCCGAAATCAATTTAACCCGAGTTGTAAAAGTCCCTTGTACGCTTACTTTGGAAAAAGGGTCCTACGACTTGGTACAAAATGAAATAAGTCCTGCCCCTGGCTGGGGCAGGACACAAAATATTAATTTATTAGGGCTCTACTTGTTTATCAATTAGGCCTTCAATGTGCCCCAGATTACAAGTATCCTTCTCTAGTACTTAGTTGCTAGTGTTTGTGTGTGAGGTGTTTGTGTGTATGGTATCTAGCTACGTGATCACGAGTCGGAGCGGGTGGTGGTGGATGGGATATAATTCCAAATGAAGCCACTACTTTTAAGCTCCTCAGTGGTCTAGTGGTTTGGGTGCTGGAGTGCTGCACTACTGGCCTGGGTTCGAACCCTGGCTGGGGCATGACACAAAATATTAATAGATATATAGATACTATAACTATATAACTATATAAATATTCGGATAATATCCTTTACACGATTTAAGCTTTTGAAACCTCTCATGGTAAGGTAAAACACCACCGACTCTAAAACCCCGCTATCGTTACGAGAGGTGATGGCCTTTGATGACATTCTTGCGTGGCCAGATAAGATAACAGGCTCTCGTCGTCAGTTCATCCGGGTCGCTGGGGATTGAACTGGACCTTCCAAACATTAATTAAATCGTCCACTGTCAGCCAGAATACTAATAAAAAGGCGCATGGTATACCAAAATGGTTAGGTTTTCTCTTTATCTCTATATAAACTGGTCCAGGTGCCAAAGAAACGAAAGATTTTGGTTTGATTCCTGATAGCGACGTGATATTGTTGTGTTGTTTTATCTCTATATGAACTGGTGCCAAAGAAACGAAAGACTTTAGTACGAGTCCTGATAGCGACGTGATGTTTTTGTGTTGTTTTATCTCTATATGAACTGGTGCCAAAGAAACGAAAGACTTTAGTACGAGTCCTGATAGCGACGTGATGTTTTTGTGTTGTTCGGCAAAGTGAATAAGCATTTACTTTATATCCATATGAATTGGTGGTCCTCGCAGCTGGTTACATCACAGTTTTATGAGATAGGAGATTAATGATAGAGTTTGTTGACGTTGGTACAAGTGTCGTTATCGTCACTTTGCATACAGTTTAGAGGAGAAAGTTCTAGGTTGTTCTTGACTTGTAAGGATTTGTTCTAGAAAGTTATTGAGATTGTGAAGATAAAGATGGATTTAGATAGTTTAAGGGGAGATATTTATATATTTGTTTGTTTATATATATATATATATATATATATATATATATATATATATATATACAGTATATATACAGTACATTTATTTATTTATAGTTATATTTAGTTTCCTCCCTAGACCTCCATCAAGCTTAAAATATAATGCCGCCAAATAGAAAACTGTCCTCGCCGAAGCCCGGATCCTCTTCAATTCAATGATTGCTATCGCTCACCATGAAAAAATCAACACCTAAATGGCACACAATGTCTTAAAATCACTAAACTAATGGGGCAAATCTCTTAAAATCCCTAAAGTAATGGGGCTAAACATGAGGGAAAAGCGAGTCCAGAAACCCCCCCCCTTAACAACTATTTTTCTTCTCTTTACAGGCCACTGAGAAAATCCAGCCCCCTCCTCCTCAACACCAACTTCATCCTAGAGAAGAGAAAGTTATACCCCGAGGAGTGAGAAGGGGGGACTTAGCCAATTCTACACGCTTTGGAACAGTAACAGCCAATTCTACGGGCTCTAGGTTCCAGCCAGATGGTTTTATGGTCGTTTGGCCCTTAAGTTCTTTTGTCTACGAGTTACTTCACTTACAAGTACCTACGCTCGCATACAGAAACACCCACTTCAAACCTACATTAAACCATGTTCTTGACCAAAAGGGTGTCTTGTGCCCTTAAGGCTACTTTACAAGTCATTTTGCCATCAAGTAGCTATCCCCACATTCAAAAACATCCATTTATAACCTAAATTAAGGCTACCATATCATAAACAAATTTAACTATAGCTCCTCCTAGCCAAACCTTACCTTACCTTACCACTATAAAGAGCCAAATGTAGCCTAACCTATCATAACTTTAATCTATCCTTTCATTATCCTATCCTAACCTTAATCTACCGTAGCCTGTCTGAACCTTTCCCAACTTATCCTTATCTAAATAATTTCAAGCTGTTAACGAAGCGACCCGATCGTAGACATAACGCCTTGCGGGCCAAATAACTGGACATACCAGCATTTGCAAGGTCTCAGAATTTACCGCTAAATAGTCAAATAAACTCAAACGTAGCTATTCTTCATTCTAGTGAGCACTGGCAACTCGCTACCCTCTGTGATGCCAGTTAGTAAACAAAGCGTAAGTGATTCTCAGGATTATTATGAATTTGTTGACAATCTTGAAGCTTCATGTTAGTACAAATATATATCATTTTAAAGTTAATAGTTGATGGCAAATTCAGGATGCTAAGTAGTAATGTCACAAGAAATTAATTAGTACTGTAGAAGCAACATCATATATAGTTTCATATATAGAATTGTGTACTACTCCATGATACATTTATAAGAGATTCTGCTTGGAGTGATATTTAATATTTAAGAAACTTGAAATTATTAAGCTATGAATTATTTACATGTTAGTTAAATAGTTTAAATATGCTTTTCATTGTGATATAAGTTATCCAGGAACTGCAATTCAATGTCAGATTCTAAGAATCTATCTCAGAACTTATTTTTTATGATATATTGATTTTGCTCGTACAAAGTGAACCTGCCATATTATGTATTGCCAGTCAAAAATATATTGGGACATAAACAGGACATCTATGGAAGTGATTGTGAGGAGAACATTGAGAAAGTTCATAAATATTAAAGAATAATTTCCATAAACGTGATTGTAGTTAAGGGGAGGTACCGGGTATTTAGTTTGTTCCCTAGACCTCCATCAACCTTAAAATTACACCCCCTTGAGTCCCTTTCAAGATAAATTTGTACATTTTTCGGTAGAAAAATTTCCCGGCCAAAGGCCGGTTCCTCTTAAATTACAGGCTCGCTATCGCTCGCCAGGATAAAATAGACACCTGAATTGCACGAAAGGTCTTAATATGGGGTGAAAGTTCTTAAAATCACTAAACTAATGGGGCAAACGTTTTATAATATCAAAAGCAATGGGGCTAAACATGAGGGAGAAAGGGGTCAAGAAAAAAATCTCTCAAGTGGAGATCCCCCCTTAAGCAAGTTTATTCGTGTAATAGCATATGTTCTTCATTTCAAGTTAAGAGCCTGAAAAGCTCAAATTTATGTTGGATAAATACCATGTGTACAGAAAACTTCAATTAAAATTAGAGTTACCTATTGAAAACACATGTTGACTTATAGGAAAACACATTAACATTATCATAATATGGAAACACTATCATTTTAACATAACTTGGAAAGCACATTCATTTTCTTAGCATAACTTGGAAAACATTAATTTGCTTTATCACGCTCAAAATGCTTCCAATACAAAGTGCGGCCCCAATATATTTGCAATTGACCACTTCCGAGTTTCATTCTATAAGGAAGTTGGAGCTGTAGACATTGATATTTAGCAGAATAACCAGCTATAATACGGTTTTAGTACATTTATTAATACATAAAACCCAATTCAACATACTATTTTTCCATCAGAAAGCTACAATATTTCTGTATTTGTGTTTAATATCGATGTTTACAGTCCGAACTTCCTTATAGCCTGAAACTCGCAAGTGGTCAATTGGCAATACCTCTTACGCAAATACAGTCTAGATATATTCTGTGTTAGTAATTTATAAGGGATGTATACGTGTGTAATGCAAGATAAGAACATGTGAACGTGTTATATTTTGTACTGGTTATTTGCAACCAACTCCAGCAAGACGATCAACCCAATGCACAAAAAAAAAAAAAAAAAAAAAAAAAAAAATCAGAGTTCAGCATTTACAATCCTTATGTCAGTCTAGTACCCTTTCTAGAATAAATTTGGACGACTTAACAATTTTCTATCGCATGACAATTATTTATATTCCCGCCTAATTCATACAATTTCGTTCAGCTTAGGCCTCTCTTAAGTATTAAAGGCTAATAGCATAACAAATTGAAAAGAGCTTATTCTTCCCCTTCCCTGTGTAATTATCAATGGAGAAAGGGAAAATTACCACCTTAACATATTCTAACTATGGCCCTTTGTGTTGTAAATACCTATGGAACAATGTGAGGTTCTTGCTCTAAATAGTTTGGAAATAGCAAGAATTAATGAATACAGTCGTCATTAGAAGGAGAGGAATAGATTTATGAAGCTTGGAGAGCACCGAGTTGAAGCAAGAATGAATACAGTCGTCATTTGAAAGAGCGGAATAGATTTACGAAGCTTGGAGAGCACCGAGTTGAATCGCCTTGCTGGAGTTGCCCGATACGAAACGCGGCAGCACTGGTCTCTCAAAAAGCGAGCGTCATAAACCATGGGCTGATGTCTTTACTGTGATGTGCAGTAATTGTGATATGTGTAGCTTGATTCTTTTAATTATGTAGAGACTTTTAGTAGAGTGGAACGATTATTATTATTATTATTATTATCCCTTACGAGAGATTATTTTTTAAGTTAAAGATTTATCGTGACTTGTTTGTATGCCTGGATTACATTATGTTTGTGTGAACGGAACGGGAATAATTTGCATTTGTCCGGTCAGCTCTTACCAATGTTATCAACTCTGTGCCCTCTGTATATTGAAGTTTAAGTTGGTGTATAATATTCAAGACTATGACAAATCTACCTTGCTTCAGTATATCTAAGTTCTCATGACAGTGTTGAGACGACGCTTCAGTATATCTAAGTTCTCATGACAGTGTTGAGACGACGCTTCAGTATATCTAAGTTCTCATGACAGTGTTGAGACGACTACAACAGACCTTTCTGCTCTCAAACTTGCTTTCAAGACAAAGGGAAATAGCATAGACTAATAGAAAATCCTATTAGGACAATGTTATAGACACTACTAAATTAAGCTGCACATTTAGTACTGATAACTAAAAAGAAGCAAATAGGTACAGTATATGATTCGACTATTACCAAATAATCAAACCTGTACACGATGACTGAGGGTACTGAGTTATAGCCGGTATCAAAGGAGCACTTTTTCCCTCAACATTTATCCTTGACACTGGTCTGGCAGCTTCTGGGGTCAACATTTTAAATATTTCGGTTACCTTCATTCATCTACCATCAGGCTAGTTTCCAATACCAGTGCAAAATATTCCAGAAGTGTTGCTAGAAAAATGTTGATTATCGAATGTTGACTGTAAAAGCTCTCGTGTGATACCTGCTTTTTAACTGCCTTGGTAGAGTTGGCTGGACTTGGTTGGGTCAAAGTGCATGATTGTAATGGGAGGGAAACACGAGTACGCGACTGTACCGTGTGTATGTCTAACCAAATCTTCACAAATGTATTTATCAAAGTTTCTATGATGTTTTATTTCTCTTAAAATATATATATATATATATAATAAATGTTTTTTTACGATATTCTGATGTTTACTTATCCCCCGAATGCCAATGGTGATAATTATACAAAGGTGATAATAATCACCTTTGTATAGTAGGAGCTTATATTATAAGCTCCTACTATACAAAGGTGATATAAGCTCCTACTATACAAAGGTGATATAAGCTCCTACTATACTTTTTTTTCCAGCTGATGGTAAATTGAATCCCTTAGTAGCTGATTTATCGATACTTAGATAAATATGAAACTACTATGGCTGTGTGTCGTATTAATGCCAAGTTTTCATAATTAACATCACATTTCGCTACAAAATCTGCCTTATAACTGAGTAACAAAGATAGAAACATGACAATTTACTCTTGGCTAGAAAAAAATAGACTATAATTACTATACATTTATCCAATAACTATAACCGTCTTGATAGCGTAATGCGTAAGTGCGCGGAATTTTGGTGTGAGTATCTTAGGTTCGAGTCCTTGGAGTGCCACATGTATTTGTTGATTTCATTATTAATTGAGTTTAGAAGTGAAGTTGGTTGGTGGAAAAAATAGTGTATAATTAAGTAATACCCCGTTCTTAACATTAATCATCAATTACAAACCCCAATGTACAGTCGCGCTAATAAGTGATGTCTCCGCACCTTTTTTTTTTTCTTTTTTTTCTTCTATATTCCAACTTACTTCCTCTCGGGCATAGGCTGAGAGCCTTAACATTCACCGCTTTACAATGAACAGTTTTAATCAATAATTGGTATCAGCCATATCTAAGCTTCATTTCTTCATATCGAGTGTAATATACAAACATGTTCCTACACTTACCCACCCTATTCAACATCTGACAGACATTAATACAGCACAGAGCAAGCCAAACGTAATGACAGCTGGGACATGACATTAGCGCCACCGTACTTGAATAAACTAATAATAGACTTTTTTTTTGGGGGGGGGAGGGAGGAGGGGGGGGGGGGACTCAAGACAGAGCCAGAACAACTATATACTATTATAGTATAACTATAGACTCGTATTTTTCCAAAGACTGGCAAGGAGAACCAATAAACATCGAATGCGAGAGATATAATGGATAGACATCTTTGCAGGATCAATGTATTGTTATTTATATGTGCATGTCAATTTAAGGACAAAGGCTATGGAAGTCGATAAAGAACTTACAAAAACAACATTTTATTTGCTGGTTCGGCTCAATGGTTTAAGGAGGGGGTTTACTTTGCTCTCTAAACCTCTATCAAACTTTAAAAAACACCCACAAGACCCCCCTTCGATATAAATTTGTACATTTTTCGGTAGAAAAATGTCCCGGCCAAAGGCCGATTCCTCTCCAAATACAGGCTCGCTTTCGCTCGCCAGGAAAAAAATCGACACCTAAATGGCACGAAAGGTCTTAATATTGGCAAATAAATGGGGCGAAAGGTCTGAAAATCGCCAAACTAATGGGGCGAATGTTTTGAAATTTGATAACTAATAGGGCTAAACATGAGGGAGGAGGAGGACTCGAAAAACCAACTGCCTCCCTTTTAATGAGCTACAGAGATTAGGGAGCAAAATATTTCTGTCCTAATTGTAGTAACCAGACTATAAGGAAATATACATCTTTATTCGTTTCCTACCGGTACCATCCTTTTAAGGGGAGTTATGTCGGGTTTTTTTTTACTAGACCTCCTTCTTCCTCATGTTTAGCCCCATTACGTTTCAGATTTTAACACGTCTGGCCCATTAGTTTGGCGATTTTAAGACGTTTTGCCCCTTTTTTTGTCAATATTAAGACTTTTCGTGTCATTTAGGTGTCTATTTTGTTCCTGGCGAGCGATAGCGAGCCTGTAATTTAAGAGGAACCGGCCTTTGGCCGGGAAATTTTTCCATCGAAAAATGTACACATATCTTGCAGAAGGGTCTTGGCGGGCATTTTTGTAAGCTTGATGGAGGTCTAGGGAGGAAACTAAAAACAATATTAACCCATTCCCTACGGGTGACGTTTTGGAACGCATAGGCAATTTACAGCAATTTCCAGGCTTTAAAAGCCTGTAAAAATCGTAGAGATCGAGTGTCAATGGGCGGGAGCGTGAGGGACATCCCTCCGACCCTCAGATCAGCCAGCCGCTCACTGAGGGAGACTGTGTCTTGCGCGGGTGTCTCACAACAGTGTTGCCGAGTGAGCGAGAGCTAATAATTAGCGAGTTTTCCCGAATGTCTATGGCAACGCTGCGGGTGAACCCCGCCACCTACGAAGCTCGTTCTGGTCTCATTTTGAAGCTATTTTCGCCTAGTTTTCGGCAGAATACAGTTCATTTAATACAGATGCTTGATTAATCATTCAGGAGTGCCTGAATATGCCCTAAATAGCGCCAATAAGCCCGCAGAGAATGGGTTAAAAAAGATATATAAATAAGCATATAAATGAGCCCATCCCCCTTTAACTTTATTCTCGCTACTTTATTCTCGCTACTTTATTCTCGCTACTTTATTCTCGCTACTAGTCGACCATTATATTCAGAAGGCCGCCAGCAATTAACAGGCTTCCAACTATCTCACCTTATACTACCACAGATCCTCCTTCTTAAACTACACAAAACCATCTACAATACATATAGGAAGAATAACATTGGAAACACGTCGCTGGTATAGGAGGAGGTTTTTAGTTTGGTCCCTAGATATCCATCAAGCTTAAGATTACACCCCCTTGAGCCCCTTTCAAGATAAATTTGTATTCCTCTTAAATTACAGGCTCGCTATCGCTCGCCAGGATAAAATCGACACCTAAAATGCACGAAAGGTCTTCAAATTGACGGAAATGGGGGCGAAAGTTCTTAAAATCGCCAAACTAATGGGGCGACTGTCTTAAAATCTCAAAAGCAATGGGGCTAAACATGAGGGAGAAAGGGGTCCAGAAAAAAATCCCTCAAGTCGATATCTGCCCTTAATTCTACCAAGTAACTATAAATAAATCAGTATTATATTAGTGCATAGAAAAGAAAACGGGCGAAGTTAAGGCCGTGTCTCACACAGTACGGCCACCGCTCGACAGCTGCCGACATAGGACGAATTGCACTTTTTCGCCGATTGTAATCGAATCACTAGATCACTGCACGATCCTCGCTGGCACACGATTGCTATACAACAAGCCCTCGACAGTCCCTCGACAGTCACTCAACACTCACACGTCACACAAGTCTGCAACACGACCCTTGTAGAATAAATCGCTGACCAGAGACGCTACTCATTCGACCAGCACACGTTCGTCATACGTTTAAAGCACGTTAAAAGCACGTTAAAAGCACGATAATGCCGCTTCTGGTCGTTAACCATACGTTTAAAGTACAACAAACGCACGTACGTTGTACGACAAATACGCCCATCGTACGTCTCCCACGATACTGATACGTCAAAGGCAGCCCACTTATATAATGGGGTGTGGCCCCGGCACATTTTAGTCTACCACCGAAGCTCCTACTGTCAACATGGAGGCGCACATGGACGTACTAAACCTCCTTGGGACCACCATGACAGACGACGAAGCGTACATGGCCATAATACACAACAACCAAGCTAATATAAACAACCTCAGATTGCAGCTGTTCTACATCATCGCCCTGAGAAAGTTACGGAGCAAACCAAAAAAAAGCAAGAAACGTAGCTGTCATGTCCGGGCTTGGATCTTGGAAAGACCCATGTACAGCCACTATTATCAACTGATGCAGACTCTACAGAACACCGACAAGGCAACGTACAAGTACTACCTCAGGATGGACGAGGACCTCTTCAAAGAGATAGTCCAGCGGCTAACTCCACGCATCGCCAAGCAGGATACCAACTGGAGGAAGGCCCTGGAGCCCGGTCTACGCCTGGCCATGACACTCCGCTTCCTTGCCACAGGGGAGGCATACAAGAGCCTGTGTCTTAACTTCAGAGTGGCCCCCAACACCTACTCCATTGTCGTCCGCGAAACCTGTGAGGCCATCATCCAGGAGTACATGGAAGAGGTCATCATGTGCCCTACGACACCACAGGGGTGGAAGGAGGTCGCCGCAGGATTCGATGAAACCTGGGGTTTTAAACACACTGTAGGGGCAATCGACGGCAAGCACATCGCCATGCAGCCCCCTGGCAACATGGGGTCCTACTACTACAACTACAAAGGGTACCATTCTATTGTTCTGCTGGCACTCGTTGACTCCAAGTGCCGGTTCATCTACGCCGACGTGGGAGCCAACGGTTCAGCCTCAGATGCAGGTATCTTCCAGGTGACCGACCTCCGGAAGGCGCTTGATGATGGCGCTGCAGGTTTGCCACCCAGAGAGTCACTACCTGGATGTGATATGCCTCTGCCCTATTTCCTTGTGGGTGACGATGCCTTCCCAATGAGAGAGTGGCTGCAGAAGCCATACCCCCACCGAGGTCTCCAGAAGAAACAGCGTAACTACAACTATCGTCTGTCGAGGGCCAGGAGAGTTGTGGAGAACGCCTTCGGGATTCTAGCCAATCGCTTCCGGTGCCTACTCACCACCATCAACTTACAACCTAGCACTGTGGAGAAGGTGGTCCTCGCCAGCTGCATCCTCCACAACATCCTCATCGACAGACGCCCTGGCATGAACGTACAACCTAGTGATGTTGGTGAAATGTCTGCAGACTGGAGGAGGGATCCCCTGCACGGACTCGAGCCACGTCTGCGACAAACCGGACCAGGGCCTGCCAAACTTGTGAGGGACTACCTTGCAGACTATTACAGCAAACCCGAGAACCTCCTGGCGTGGCAGGACCCAGTTGAGTAACAAAACGTAAGTAAAAATATCCAACATATTCGTCTTCTATCCATATATATAGTAAAAAATCTTTATAAAGCTCCATTCCTTATATTTTATTTGTTATCATTTAAGAGATTGCTATAAGTGTGCTCATTTTTGTCATTACCTTGTTTGGGGATTTATTTATTTATGTTGGTGTCTTTATACACCAATCAAACTTGAACCTCCAATTAAACTTTAAATTATTTTGTTATGTTACTGTTTGTATTTCTTACAGCTACATAATTTTCTTAAAAGTTTTTGTTTGGCCAAGTATAAATGTTGTGGTTGTTATGGTAATACTGTTATCTTTCATTGTTCTTTAGATTATGTGAATCAGTTAATATTTGCTGTTTTTATTTATATCCACTTTATTGGGGCATTATTTCTTTATGCAGGTCTAATTATACACCAATCAAACTTGAACCTCAAATTATAGTTTTAATTATTTGGTTATGTTACTGTTTCTATTTATTATATTTACATAATTTCATTAAAATTTTGTTTTATCACAAGTATAAATGTTACTACTTTTATGTTTCATTGTTCTTTAGTGTATGTGAATAGGTTTATATTTTCTGTTTTTATTTGTATCAACTTTATTTTCATATGACCTTCGATGTTTAGATAAACGCCAATCTTAGTGTTCAATTGTTTCGTTATGTTACATCTTTGATTTATTATGTTAACATATGTTCATTATTAATTTTTTCCCCCAAGTTGATTTTTTCTCATAATGATAATGGTTTTGGCTTTCATCGGTTTTTTTTTTATTTTTAAGGTTCATTTTATATATATATTTGTACTTATATTGCTTTTATTTGCATAGGTCTTTCCATTATTACAGAACATAGAGTATATAAAATATAGTATAACATAATTTATTCGTAGGAAATATCAGGCAACATTAAAAGTACAATACATTTATTTATAAAAATACAAAATAAATTTCATATGTTTGTGTGGGTGTCCTGGTGTCAGTATAATGCGTGTATGTGTACATGTGAAAACTTATTATAGAAAATTGTTGGAGCCCGAATCCAGGAACCTCTCAAAGGAAGTCAGGTCGCCCATTCTTTGGCTTGAGTGTGTTGAATCAAGGTTGACAGGGGTTGCCTCAGGACGCCCGTAGTTTGGGGTATTCGATTTCCAGCTGCTCCTAGGGGTACTAGTGCTATGAGTAGCGAGGTTGAATCCAGATGGCCCTGCCACGTTCAACGACTCGTATGTTGGCTGTGGTGGTGCTGGTGTGTGAATGGGCGCCTGCTGCGGTGGACACACCTCAGAAATGGTGAACCTGGGCAAGCCTCCTAGGCCTCGGCTGTAGGCCTTCATCGCCTGGCCCAGCTTCATCGCCTCGGTCATGTAGTGTTCAATGAGGCGATGATCCATGTTCCCGATCCCTGTGGTCATGAACTGGTGGAACTGCTTTAGCTCCTGGAGATGACGATTCTCTGGCCGCTGTGCCGCCTTCCACTCCTCGGCGAACAGGGCATTGCGCTGCTCTGCCTCACGCAGCTGTGTGTAGAAATGTTGTTATTAGACATATGACCAAAATACATTCAAATAACACCTTACAGTACATAAAACAGAAATGCCGGTTCTCCAAGCTCTGAAAATGGTGTGGTTACATGAATAGAAACAATACATGCATTCATACTCCAATACACCTACACAAGGTAATTTTTCATGTGTCTGTATGTATCTATGTATGTGTAATTGTGTGTGTGTGTGTGTGTGTGCGTGTGCGTGTGTGTGTGTGTGTGTCTGCATTGTGGCCGGGTGTGAATAAATCTTGTGTTTTGTTCAAAGTCATAAAAAAAAATTATAATAATTTACCTTCTCCATCAACTCCTTTTCAGCCTGGGTTCTCAACGAATCTTCCAGGGCCTTCGCCTGCTTGATTGCCATCTGCTTGGGGGCCACAGCCGACACCTCTTGCGGGTCGTCAGGGTCATCCAAGACCTCAGCCACCACATCCACCACCTCAACCACCTCGCTGTTGACATCCGGCGAGGTGACCTGGGATGCCGCACGGTACAGCTGTTGGGGAACCATATATTATTAGGTTTAGTCTGTGGTCAAAAATCCATTTTCTTTGGGAGGGGGCCATACTCTAAAACAATTACCCACAACTCTCCCAAATATACCTGGCGAGGGTACCTCGCTATGAACCTGTCGTACTTTATAATTTACAAACAAGTATGTATCACAATTTAAAAATAATGTGTCAATCCCAGTAGTAACATGTATGCCTTTGAATATGCCTAAATACTCATAGTGAAACGTTTACGACCCTTCTATCATTTTTAACCGGCATTTATTATTATTTGTTAATGTACTGAATTTGCTTATAGCATTGATTGGAAATGTTAAAATAATGAAGTGGTTAATATTAGTTGTGCGGGTGATCAAACAGTATGCCTACATATTATGAGTATTATAGACTACATCAATAAATGTTTTTATTTGGAACATACCTTGCTTTTACGGCTGGGGCATCTCACGATGTGTGGACGGAGGAAACTGAAGGCTTCTTTGATCCACATCTCCCTCTCCGTCAGCTCTTTCGCCCCCTGGCCAGACTTGAGCTGGATGAGTTTGGCAAAACGTGTCCGCATGCTCTCCAGCCACTTGTGAAGAGACTTGACTGGAAATAATCGAATAATAATTTATCAACATGTACCATTCACCTTATTTGGTAAACTGTATTAAACAATGTCACAACTCACACTCTGATTACAAAATTGGTCATATTTAATGTGACAGAATTACTGGTGTACACATTGTTCATTAATGGTATGTCGTAAGACTACTAAATGATGGGAAAATAATAATTAACAAGGTTGTTGTTCGTTTTTCATTTGACCCGTGGGCCGTGGCCCCATCGCAGGTACCCTGCTGATATTACCATGCCAAACACAATTAACTCATCTATGTCGTTATTGATACATCTGCCTTTCTACCATTCCTAAAAACATTATCAAAGGCTTGGTCAGTACATTGTTTATATATAATAACACTCAAATAATAAAGGCACTTTAACTCACCAGTTACGTTGATCTTAGCTGCAATCTCCCGGTGCACTCTGTCCTTCTTCTCTCTGTCACGGTAGGCCTTCAGCTTCTTGTTATACAGGAGCTCATGCTCCCTGTACCATTCTGCCACAATCATCTCCTTTTCTTCAGAGAGGATGGAGTAGACCCGCTTCCTCTTGGCACTTGGCTTGCCCTTGTCATTGCTGGTTTGTTGGCTGCCGTTTGTGGGTGATGGTGTGATTGATTCTTGGTCGTCATCGGATCCCTCCCCTGTGGGCTGTGTGTTCAGGCGTGGTGATGGGGAAAGCTCGTGACTGGGGCCTGGTGGGGTGGTCAATGGTTGCCCACACTCTTGTGAATCATTGTCCTCCTCTTCTGTCGATGATTCTTCCTGTGCAGGGGCGTCGCCTTCATCATCTTCGGCCGCAAACAGTTCTTCTGCTTGCTGAGGGGGGGCAATTAACTTCATATTTTTTAGTCCTCTGCCCACCATGCTTGTTGTCTAGGCTGGAGTAGGTATTGTGCTTCCGTGGGGCTGTAGAGAGAACTGACTGTTCGTCCTCCAGTCGCGTCAGTTTTAGGGCCGGACACAGCCGCGCTGCCACGACGTATGATGAACGTGTGAGGCGTGGAAAATTCCTGGGCAGAGCGTGTGTTGGGCCGCACCCTGTCCACACAGCCACGATGCGCCACACACGTTCAACACGATTTAACTGACAATGGTCCTGTGCCTGTCGTACATTTGACGTGTATTTAATGTGTCGATCCTGCGCTATACGTGTCGGATATACGATTTATTGTGTTGTGATCGTACTCTAATGAAATGGAACGTTATTATATCATACGATAAACACGATTTATTGTAGGGTGGTTGTGTAAATATCGTGCATTTGTCGAATTATGGCCGTACTAATCGTCTGTCAAAAAAATTGGCCGACCAGAGGACGTCAATGAAGACATGCACAGGATACACGTACGATCGTTGCACGTCAGTTGCACGTACGTTGCACGTAAATTTTTAACGGTTTTTCCTGCCGACAATCGGCCCAAAAATAGTGCAGCCACTATTTTTTGGCCGATCACCGCCGACCATTTCCCCGCCACTCGACCACCCCTCGCCTACCACGATACGAGGCGATTTTTTTACACGATCACAGACGATGTCAGAGGATCAAGGAAAAATTCAAATATTTTGAAAACATCGGCTGTGGTCGGCGGCTAACGTACTGTGTGAGACACGGCCTTTAAAGAAACTCAATGAAATTCGGTGTTATTATAGGCAAAATAATGTCAATTATTTCTTGAGATAACTTTAAAAAAAAAAAAAAAAAAAATGGGGATTGGGCCTGAGTAAATAGATAGATAGATAGATAGATAGATAGATAGATAGATAGATAGATAGATTCTTGAACCATCTACAGGGGTAGAACTGAGGTAAAATTGTATTATATGTACAGTACACTAAGCACTATATTGTACACGTGGGTATGAACGCTCCACTGCTACTACACAAACAATTGGAGTTAGAAATATCCCAGTACCCACGATTGGACCCCACGGCCTTTTAACATCCGAGGTCGTTCGCCTAGCAGCTAGGCGAACGACCTCGGATATTAAAAGGCTAGGCCCTAGCTGCTCAATATTAAGGGGAGGTATTTAGTTTGCTCCAAAAACCTGTATCAAGCTATAAAAAAACCACCCCTAAGACCTCTCCCCACCCCCTTCAAGTTAAACCACCCCTAAGACCTCTCCCCACCCCCTTCAAGTTAAAACCACCCCTAAGACCTCTCCCCACCCCCTTCAAGTTAAACCACCCCTAAGACCTCTCCCCACCCCCTTCAAGTTAAAACCACCCCTAAGACCTCTCCCCACCCCCTTCAAGTTAAACCACCCCTAAGACCTCTCCCCACCCCCTTCAAGTTAAAACCACCCCTAAGACCTCTCCCCACCCCCTTCAAGTTAAATTTGAGCATTTTTCGGTAGAAAAATGCCCTTATAATTTGCCTGCTTGCTATCGCTCGCCAGGAATAAATCGACACCTAAATGGCACGAAAGGTCTTAAAATCGCCAAACTAAGTGGGCGAGAAAAGGGTCCAGAAAACCCCCCCTAAATGCCATCTTGAGGGGTAGAACTGAGGTAGGGCTGGAATGTGTAGGATTTCTCTTCTCCTTAATAGAAATAGAAAAATCTTAAGTATCCTTTATCAAGCTGTGATGTAGGGGACTAAAGCATTTACACTCGTCCTGACTGTCGGTGGTTCGAGTCCGGCTGGGAGTATAAAAAAAAAAAAAACACACACACATATATATATATATACTGAATACTGTATAAACATTATTTCCCACATCGGCCTACAGGAAACCCCTTATCCTGGGTATCTCAGGTAACCAACAAATGCGTAGTTTATTATGTTTTACGGGTCCAAGGTTCCATTATCAGATAGGGTGTTCTATGACAGAGGTTGTGTAGATAGCGTACACCTATGTGCCTTGTACTGACCAAGATATAGTGTTGTCTTTCACATGTCTGCATAGTCAGGGTAGTAGCTCCGCGCGCGCACGCGCGCACGCACACACACACACACACACACACACACACACGCACGTGCACACACACACACACACGCACGTGCACACACACACACACACACACACACACACACACACACACACATATATATATATATATATCCTGGCAAGCGATAGCAAGCCTTTAATTTCAGAAGGAATCGGCCTTCGGCCGAAACATTTTTCTACCGAAAAAGGTACAAATTTAGCTTGATGGAGGTATAGCGAGGAAACTCAAAAATAAATAAATAAATATATAGACCAAAAACCAAGCACTACCCCCTTAAATAATAGCCATGACCACCTTTGACTATCACCAAGGAGGAGGGAGGGAGGGAGGGAGGGGTATATTATAGAGAGTCATGGTGAAGTAATACACACACACCCCCACCCACACATGTATTCATGGTGGCGTGTTAATTAACCCGCAGAGTGCCAGACAATTATTGACCCTATGCATCTGCCAGTGCCAGAGGATTTTTTATTTTTATTTGTTTGGCTAAATCTATCAAGTTGGGTGAGAAAGGAAGGATAATGGTAAAAAACCCACTCCCCTTGTCCATTTTCGCCAGGAATCAGGTCCCCGATGGTCCCAAATGTAGCTGAAATTGTCAGAGTAAATCATCGACTTTTATGGTATCGGAACGTATAGGTGGGAGGGTGGTTTGGGGGATGGTGGGGGGAAGGTAGAAGCGTAATTGACTCGTGTTACAAATATGAAGCCGATTGGTGAGGTAGTTTCGCCACCACGGATTTTCCTTTTTTTTTCTTGTGAGGCGACCGATAGTCAGCGAGTGGGTGGGGGGAGGGGGTTGTGTTGGTGGTGGCAAGAAGCCAGAAGGTTAAGGTACATGTGGTAGAAATATGAAAGCCATAGGTGCAGTCGTTTCGCTGCTATAATTTGTTTTCGGCGAGCCCGTATATATACGGACCTGGCACTCAGGGGGTTTAAGGGGAGATGGGTATTTGTTAGTAGTCTTGGCAAATCCAACGTCAAGGCTATTAACCTAATTGCAATGACGACTTGTCTATTTTGACTGCTATGTCGTCATTCCAACCGCGGTTAAAAAGAAAACGTCTAGAGTCTACTCCTTATCTTGCTCTAGGAGACGTTGTACATTAACCAAAACTACCACCGAAGGTGAAAAAAGCATTAGAAGAGAAGAAAAAGGGGTTTACCTTAGTTACCGCTCAAGGCCCATCCCGTGTTCCGTTATGCGCCGATCCCTGTCGAACGTGCGCACAAGCGACCCTCTCTTGTTATCATTTTTTCACGCGTCGCCATTGTTGAAGTCCACTTTTGTTGTGCTCCTTCAATTCACCCTGTTTTAGGTTCGTTTCGGCTTTTCTGGCCTTCTTTTTGCTAGACAGATGTTACGTGATCTAGGACACACCTAAATGGGCTCCTCAGTGTGTTTAATGGAGACGCGTGTGGAAATAGCTACCGAAGGTACGGGGGCGCTTGGCGTTCCCCGTCTATATGTTTTCATTCTTTCTCTTTTCATATTCTTTTTTCCTGTTAGTCTGGGCATAGTTTAGCTTTAGCTTCGATTAGCCTAGATTATTTATCATTCAGGAATTGCTATGCCCTTATGAGTTCTCATTTTTTCATAGCCTAGGTGTACAGTTGGTTCACAATCTGAGATTTCGTGGTGGCGGTGCTGTTTGTAGTGTTTGTGTCAGCCGCATAACTAGCGTTATTCCCGAGTCCCCCCTTTCGAGCCTTCACTGTGTCTCAAGGGCCTGGGCGCTTCGTGGTTCGTGATACCCAGAGGTACCCCACGGGGGCCTCTCCCTCACTCCACAGGGTTTTTCGCCCCTGACACATTCTCTACTGGCGGCTAGGCCACCCTTTTTCTCACCAGTTTCGTTACTGGTTTTTTGTGTTCCCTTCCTGTTTTCACCTCCATCCTTTCATAACTTTTGCCCAATCTTGGGGTACCCCACGGGGGCCCCTGTTGTGCCAAACCACCCAACCTGCCACATCTTCTCATGGGCTTTGCTCTATCTCTGTGGGTTGGGTGGTTCCCAGGGGTTGTGCCTCCTCTCCCCTGGTGTGCCTTCCTTGCCTCTCCCTTGACCGGTCGAGTCAGGACATTATCAAGGAAGACACTGCTCAGCTTGATGGTCACGGTCATCGTCGCTTGGAGATACGGAGTTGACGCTTGTTTGTGGCCCTTTTTTGGTTTTCCTAGACGCCCCTCTCGCTTGTTCGGCACCGGGCCCTCTTGGCAGGTCCCGCAAATTTGCGGAGTGCTCGATTCGGCCCTCTGGGTCATTTCGGCTCCCCGCAAATTTGCGGAGGTCGCTGGGGGGTCGCGTGACCATGTGGGAGGTTTGTGTCGGTACGGATCTACCTCCAATGGGCCGCAAATTTGCGGTTATAGTTGGCTTTCACTGTTGACCCTTTTTTGTGTCATATTGTTGCCTATTACTATATGGTGTCTACACTTTATTGTGTTAGGGCCCTGCATGTGGGATGTTGAGTGGTGTTTTAACACTTTCTCCATCTTTGCAGGTTCAGCTTGTGCTTTTCAGCATCAACCGCCCTCATCGCCTACCTCAGTGTTCCCGGTTTCGAGTGAGTACGCCTTCCAGTTTGCATGTGTCTTCTTGTTTACCCATGCTCATTCCCTGGTTTTTATTGGACATTCTCTTCGCTGACTCCGTCACCGTGCTGCTTATGCTGTGTGTTCTTCCATTGCAGGTTGTGATGCCTTGCTTTCGCCAGGGCTGTGGCTCCCCGTGTTTGGAGCGCCACCGGTCCTGCCTCCGCCACTCCCAATGTGTGTCCTCTACGGCCTACCTCCCTGCGCTGTGTGGTCCGTGCATGGACTTGGTGGATGTGGTGGACAATCGCCCTGGTTCCTCTGACGCGGCGGCGGCCTCGGCATCCCTTCAGTCCGTGTGGGCGGTGGTCTCCCACCACATTCGATCTGTGGGCCATCGCTCACCGGCTTTTGTGGATGACCGGATCCGTGTGGCCCTGGGCATCCCTGACCCGTCTGGGGGCCGTTTACCTGGCCCTCTTCCTGCTCGGGCCCTTCTTCCTGGGTCCCGTGGTCGGTCGCCGCATCGTCGGGAGGATCCTCAGCTCCGTCCACGCTCTCGCTCTCCTCGTCGTCCATCCTCTGCTGCCCCTCCTCGTCCTCCTGCTGACCTTGACTCCGGCCGTCGCCCTCGTCATGGTTCTCGCCCTGAGGCCAGGATTAGCGTCTCTGCCCCTGTACGCCCTCCCCTGGCCTCTCCGGATCGGGGCTCTACCACTTTCCGCCCGCTTCCCCTGCACATGAGGCGTCCTCTTCATGTGTCCTCCACGCGGGCGGAGGTCCATCATGTTGCTGGCCCTCTGCTCCCTCCTCCTACTCTGTCCAAGGGGGAGCGCCAGGTTGTCGTTGCTTCTCCTCCTACTTCTCCTGCTTCTCTGCCTCTTCTTCCTTCGCGGTCTCGTCCCGAGGTGGTGGTTCCTCCCTCCTCCTCCTCGGTGTCGGGCCGCCCTGTTCTATCAGCCCCGGGGATCCTTGCTCTGTTTCCCCCCGCGGCTCCTTCTGACCTCCTTTCACCCGGCCAGCCTTCCCACTCCCGTCATCCTACTCCTCTTCCTTCTTCGATCCCTGATCTTCGGCTTCCGGCTCCCCGAGGGGGTACCCCGCCGCTTGACTCGGTAGAGTATAGCGAGGTTTCGGGGTCCCCTTTCTCGGGGGCTGACGTGTCGCTGGAAGAGGGGGAGGATGATGTTTCCCCCTCGGGCGTTAGTGAGCGGGGGCGAGACCCTCTGGGACGCCACGGCAGTCGTCGCTCGCCTTCTTTGGGCCGCGACGCTGCTGTTTCGTGTCATGGGTCTCGCTCTCGCTCACGCTCGCCCCTGCGGGCCGAACAATCTTCGGGGGGTTCGCCTCTCTCGGATCGATTTTCGGCTCTGCAGGGATGGGTTGTGTCACACTTCGACGCGCGATTGGAGGCGATGCAGGAATCCCTCTTGTCGCGCTTCTTGGCGGTGACACAACCCCAGCGCCTCACCCAACCTGCCCCTGCTTTGGTCCCCCTCCCCTCTGCGGTGGACCACATTCCCTCTCGCCCTGCTTCCCCTCCTGCCCGGTCGTCGGCTAGCACTGCTCCTGCCCTGGCTCAGGTGGTTCCCCCTGCTGTCTCCCATGCGGGGGTCCTCCGTCTGCTAGGGCAGGGTCCGCGCTTGCCCCCCATCCAGAAGGCCAAGGTCCCGTCGAGGACTATGCCTCTCCTCTATGGCTCCTTGGCTGTTTGGAAGGGGGTGCAGGCCTCCCACCCGGAGCGTGCTACCGATTTACCGTCCGGTGAGAGGGCCCTACCTTTGGACTGGTCGGTGCAGCTGAATGATAAATTGCAGTTTAGGGCGATCAGGGTGGATGGTCAGGTGGCCGACGTGGAGGTTCGGGCTTACCCGACGAGGACTGACCTTCAGTACTTTTCGGTTAAGCCCAAGCCCCCGTCTGCTCCTCGTACTAAGCTCTGGTCAGACTTCAGCCGCCAGGACATCCTTCAAGATGTTCAGTCCCTCGCTGTTTTGACGGGGCTGTCCTCCTATGGGACGGGTTTGAGCGACGACGGTAAGCCTGGCTTGTCCATCGTCCTTGATAATCCTCTCCCATTGGAGGCCTGGTTTGCTGAGGCCTTAGAGTTTGCTAACCGCTCCGTCGACAGATCTTCTTCAATCCCTCCCCCAGAGTCGTCACTGCTTTTGCCTCCTCTTGTGTCTGTCGCCGGATTGGATGGCAAGTTCTGGTCCTGGATTAGCGCTCCCAAACTTGAAATTTGTGCTATTGCTAACCCGTTCTTTTCCCACCCAGATAAGTCCTCTGTCGACAGGGATTTTACCTTGCGGCAGAGGGTGGCGAACTTATTTTCTTGTTTTTTAGGTTCCCTCCAGACCTCTGTTCACCACCTGCGACTTATCGAGGCGACTGCACCTGGCGATCTTCGCGAGGGTTTGGACCACGTTAGGCGGATCCACCTTCAGCTCGCGGTGTCTTTGGTTCCCGAGCTGAAGGCGGTTTTGTGCGAGGCTACTCGCCAACGCCAAACGGTAAGGTCCTCGTTCTGCCGGAAGGCCCCTTTGGATATTCGTCAGGGTTTGTTGTACTCTGAGTTATATACATCGGGGCTGTTCGCGCAGGATGCTTGGGAACGCTACGCTTCTCTGTCAGCGGACCCTGCTTACGACACGCAAAGACGCGCTGTGTCGCGACCAGGGTCTTCGCAGTCCCGTCCTTCTGCCGGTCCTCCTCGAAGTGCTAGTGCCACTGCTGCTGCCAAGAAAGGGCGCAGGAAAGGGAAGTTGCCGGCTAGAGCGTCGGTTCCGCCTCGCACTTCTGCTCCTGCTCCCTTTCATCCCCGCCGAGAAGGGGCTGGCCGGCCTTCCACTTCCGGCCGCACTTCGACGGGGTCCGACGCACGGCGGACAGGGGATGAGGTGTCCCGCCCTTTTCGATGAGGTGGGGGGGGTAGGGGTGGTCAACGAGGGTCTTATGACCGCAAGGACCGTACCGGGGGACCCTCCACGTCAAAAAATGTGTAGGTTCTCCGGGTCGGTCTTCTCCCTGTTCTCCTTCTCGCCTCGCCGACCGGGTCGCTCACCTCATCTCGGGGGCTCCCACAGGTTGTTTTCGCCCTTGCGCCCTTCGATGGCCGCGAGGGACGTGGGGGCGAAAGATTGCACGGAGGGGTCTGACCTGGAGATGGAAGTCCAGACCCCCACTCAGCTCTTGTCAACGAAGCCGGCCTGTCTCTTCGGAGGTGGCCGCCGTGATTACATCCATGCACGAGCAGGGTATCGTCAAGGAGGTGAAAGCCGGTCACCCGGTTTTCCTCTCCCATGTATTTCTGGTACCGAAGAAGGACTGCGACGCGATGCGACCGGTGGTGGATCTGTCGGCCCTCAACGGGCACATCGTGAACACGCGATTTCGGATGCTGACGGTGCACCAGGTACGACTGGCCCTGCGGCCTCTGTCGTGGGTAGTGTCGCTGGACCTCAAGGATGCGTATTGGCACGTCCCTATACATCCTCGTTTCCAGCGATTCTTGGCCGTTCGGACTTCCGATCGCGTGTTCATGTTCGACAGGCTTCCCTTCGGTCTCAACATCGCGCCGCGGATCTTCTCGAAACTAGTGAAGCAGGCTCTGGATCCTCTCCTCAGGGGCGGCCTCCAGATCCTGTTTTACTTGGACGATTGGTTGATAGTTTCAGACACCCTCGAACACTGCGTTCGCGACACCCTCACCGTAGTTCGACACATCACACAGTTAGGGTTCAACATAAACATTCCCAAGTCCCGCCTGACCCCGTCGCGTGTCGTGACGTGGGTAGGTCTCGAATGGGATCTGACAAACGCTACGGTTACCCAGAGTCAGCCAAACGCGGTGAAACTTCGCAGGAAGGTTTTCGCCGTGTTGCACTCGGTCTCCCTCACGAGGAGGATCTGGGACTCGCTAGTGGGTTCCCTCAATTGGGCTGCTCTGACCATTCCCTTAGGGAGGCTCAGGCTGCGCCGCCTAATCCTCCTGGGCAACAGGGTGTTTCCGTTGGTCCCTATGGATCGGCTCATGCCGATCCCGCGTTCCATTCACAGACACTTAGGCCACTGGGTTGCTCGGGGCACGCTCTCTGCGGCTGTGCCTTGGACCTCCCCCCCGCCGACGATCTGGGTGGATACAGATGCGTCGAGCGAGGTGGGGTGGGGTTACCAATCCAACCTGGGACATCAACAACACGGCAGATGGGTGGGACACACACACCTACACATCAATGCCCTCGAACTCTTGGTTCCCTTGTTCTTTCTGCGGGACCACGCGCTGGCCCTTCGGGGCCTGTCGGTGGCCTTCAGGATGGACAATCAGACAGCTGTCCACTGTATCCAAAAGCAGGGGTCCTCCAGGTCTTTGACTCTGTTGGGGATCTCCGAGAAGTTGTTCTTCCTCGCGAACCGACACAACATCTCCCTGCACGCCTCCTACCTGCCCGGGTCTGCCAACCTGTGGGCGGACGCCCTGTCGCGAGGACAGGGCGTTCTTGTAGAATGGGCAATGAAACAGACTGTATTCGACGACCTAGCGGCTTCCTGGGGTGTTCCGGAGGTCGACTTGTTCGCATCGAAGGAGACGCGCAAGTTGCCTCGATACCTATCCCTCCGGACTCGTACTCCGGAGGGGGGTCCGGACGCTTTCATGGAAGACTGGAGCAGGTGGCAGTCGATATACATATTTCCGCCACCAGACGCACTGTTGATGTGCAAAGTCCTCGCGCGGCTGCGGCTGTACCGCGGCAGAGTCTGGCTCATAGCGCCTCTGTGGCCGGCCCAGGCTTGGTACTCCCAGTTGAAGCGGTGGTGCCCGAGTCCGGTCCCTCTCCCTCTCTCACACTTCCACTTGAGCCAGGTTGGCGACCTACGGACCTCGTTGGCCTTCGCATCGTGGATGTTCGTGAGGCACGGTGGCTCCCGGTCCACGGACGGGATCTGACTGACTTCCTGAAGCGTTCATGGACGACTTCGACTTGGGGGACTTACGAGTCCCACTGGAAGTCTTTTACTAGGTGGATACAGGACACTCGCCAGACTGTTAGCTCTCCTTCCCTCGTCCTACACTACTTGTTTCACCTCTTCCGTACACGTCGCTTTCAGGTCAACACTATACGTAACCACTTGTCTGCCATCCGGGAGGTCTTTGAGTCCGTCACTGGGCTGGTCGTTCCTCCGAAGGAGCTGGATTCCTTCATGAAGGCTGCCTTCCGGGAACGGCCCCCTCCGCGCCAGATCCCTCCTCAGTGGGATCTGGGGCGTGCTCTGGACCTTCTGGCTTCACACACATATACACGGGACACTACACCGGTTCAGTTGCTGGAGCGTACTCTCTTCCTTGTCGCTCTGGCCACTGGGGATAGGGTGTCTGAACTAGCTGCCATGTCACGGTCCCAGGAATGCATGCGATTCTCCCCGTCATTGAATGTCGTCACGTTGGCCCCCTCCCCTCATTTTGTTGCCAAGAATGAGAGAGAGACCCACGTTTTCAAGCCTTTCACCATCCAGGCTTTAAAACGTGGGCATACTCACCATGTGTTGTGCCCGGTGCAGGCCTTGCACTCTTATGTTGAGTCTGTGGCTCCGTCTTCGGGGACTGCTGTGTGGGTGTCTCCTCGGACTGGTGGGAGGCTTTCGAAGGTACAGATAGGACGCCACATTTGTCGGGTTATTCGTGCCAGTAACCCTGCTTGTCGGGGTTCTGCGCACGATGTGCGGTCCTTTGCTGCCTCCTTACGGTTCCTGCAGACTCGTTCGTTGCCTGACGTCGCCTCGGCAGGTTTGTGGTCGTCTATCAATACCTTCATCTCCTCCTACCTCTCCATGTCCATTGTTCGACCCCCTCGGCCTGTGATAGCTCTCGGGCGTCGTGTTTCCTAGAGCTCT
>JBAKBP010025760.1:0-32817 GCA_037953745.1 Lithodes maja
ATATGCTGGCTCGCTACCGCTCGCCAGGAAAATATTGACACCTGGATGGGGGTAAACGTCTTAAAATAGTAGGCTGAATGGGGCCGAATGGTTACAAGCCAAAGAGAGAGAGAGAGAAAGAGCAAAAAAGCGAGGTGTACTCCCTTAACCCATCCCCCCTTAACCCCTTCGCTCATACAGCCCCCCCAATCACTCATTCTAATCCCTCGGTATCACACGGGAGCTTTTATAGTCAACATTCGATGATCAACATTTTCCTGGCAACATTTCTGGAGTATTTTGCACTGGTCTCGATCGGAAAGTAGACTGTATGGTGGATGAATGTAGGTTGACAGCATTATTATAAATGTTGACCTCATAAGCTGCCAGACCAGTGTTGAAGATAAATGTTGAGTGAAAAAGCGCTCGTGTGATACCGGCTTAATCCCACGGTATCAAGTGACCGATATGGTAAAACTACGTTGAGCCTTTTAAGTAGTCTTTGGAAGGGGCATTTTTCTTTTTAGAGAGAGGCGCGTCATAAAAGGGAGAGAGAGAGAGAGAGTCAGAAAACGATAGATAGATAGAACATATATATATATATATATATATATATATATATATAGAGAGAGAGAGAGAGAGAGAGAGAGATAAATACTGTAGGTAGATACATAGATGGATACAGACAGATAGATAGATAGATAGATAGATAGCTAAACAGACATAATGACAAAATATAAAAACGATTATCATATTAATAACATTATAACAATAACAGAAATATACAATATAACTCACTCTCTGAAGGCAACAGTAAGAACAGCAAGCCATACCTGCAAAAAAAGACACACAATTAGTTATCCTTCTAAAAGACCCAACATTAGTTACCCCTCCAAAAGACCCAACATTAGTTACCCCTCCAAAAGACCCAAGATTAGTTACCCCTCCAAAAGACCCAACATTAGTTACCCCTCCAAAAGACCCAACATTAGTTACCCCTCCAAAAGACCCAACATTAGTTACCCCTCCAAAAGACCCAACATTAGTTAACCCTCTTAAAGACCCAACATTAGTTACCCCTCCAAAAGACCCAACATTAGTTACCCCTCCAAAAGACCCAACATTAGTTACCCCTCTTAAAGACCCAACATTAGTTACCCCTCCAAAAGACCCAACATTAGTTACCCCTCTTAAAGACCCAACATTAGTTACCCCTCCAAAAGACCCAACATTAGTTACCCCTCTTAAAGACCCAACATTAGTTACCCCTCCAAAAGACCAAACATTAGTTACCCCTCCAAAAGACCCAACATTAGTTACCCTTTCTAAAAGACACAAAATTAGTTACCGCTCTAAAAGTCTCAAAATTAGCTACTTCGCCCCCCCCCCCCCCCTTTTAAGAGAGAAAACTATGTCTAAGCAGTAGGAGGTTGTTTATAAATAGTTCGTAGAATTTACCGGAACGCTATAGGGGGTGGGGGGGAGTATGTGGAGAATGGAGGGAATTTTTTATAGTTAGTGTTCTGGAAAATAGTTACCGGTACTGCACGAACACACGTAATGCGCAACACACCAAGGCACACGCTCAATGCACACACCAACCACACACACACCAAAACACACTCAATAATCATACACACAAAATCACACACTATAGTCATACACACTGAAGCACACGCACCAAAACACATCCAACACACACAGAGGCACACACCAAAACACTCAATAATCACACACCAAAACTCACAATTACACACACAGAAGCACACATCAAAACACACTCAATAATCACACACACTGAAACACATCAAAACACACTCAATGATCACACACACTGAAACACATCAAAACACACTCAATAATCACACACACTGAAACACACTCAATAATCACACACACTGAAACACATCAAAACACACTCAATGATCACACACACTGAAACACATCAAAACACTCAATAATCACACACACACTGAAACACATCAAAACACACTCAATAATCACACACACTGAAACACATCAAAACACACTCAATAATCACACACACTGAAACACATCAAAACACACTCAATAATCACACACACTGAAACACATCAAAACACACTCAATAATCACACATACTGAAACACATCAAAACACACTCAATAATCACACACACTGAAACACATCAAAACACACTCAATAATCACACATACTGAAACACATCAAAACATACTCAATAATCACACATACTGAAACACATCAAAACACACTCAATAATCACACATACTGAAACACATCAAAACACACTCAATAATCACACATACTGAAACACATCAAAACACACTCAATAATCACACATACTGAAACACATCAAAACACACTCAATAATCACACATACTGAAACACATCAAAACACACTCAATAATCACACATACTGAAACACATCAAAACACACTCAATAATCACACATACTGAAACACATCAAAACACACTCAATAATCACACATACTGAAACACATCAAAACACACTCAATAATCACACATACTGAAACACATCAAAACACACTCAATAATCACACACACTATACCGACACACCTACAGTAACTCTTCCTACAAGATAAAACAAAATGTAACTCATAACTCGTGTAAAGTAAGCGAGTGACGGTGTGTGTGGGTGTGTGTGTGTGTGTGGGTGGGTGTGTGTGTGGGAGGGTGTGGGTGTGTGGGTGTGGGTGTGTGTTTGTGTGTGTGTGTGGGTGGGTGGGTGAGTGTGTGTGTGTTGGTGGGTGTGTGTGTGGGCTTGTGGGTGTGTGTGTGTGTTGGTGGGTGTGGGTGTGGGTCGGTGTGTGTATGTTTGTGTGGGTGGGTGTGTGTGTGTTTGTGTGTGTGGGTGGGAGGGTGGGTGTGGGAGGGTGGGTGGGTGTATGTGTGTTGGTGTGTGTGTGTGTGTGTGTTGGTGTGGGTGGGTGTGTGTGGGTTGGTGTGTGGGTTTGTGGGTGTGGGTGTGTGTGTGTGGGTGTGGGTGTGTGTGGGTGGGTGGGTGGGTGGGTGTATGTTTGTGTGTGTGTGTGTGAGGTGTGTGTGTGTGGGAGGGTGGGTGTGTGTGTGTGGGTGTGTGTGGGGGAGGGTGGGTGGGTGTATGTGTGTTGGTGTGTGTATGTGGGAGGGTGTGGGTGTGTGTTGGTGTGTGTGTGTGGGTGTGGGTATGGTGTGTGGGTGTACTTACTCTAGTTGTATTGCGGGAGTGAGCATGCTCGTTATTTCCCGCCTCCTATATGTGTAGGTGTTATATGTATCGTTGGAATGGCTGTGGATGTGTGTGTAGTCTGTATTTTTAGCCAATTGGCGACATCGGAAACGAAGGCTTAGGGTGGATCTGTATGGTACCATTCTCACTATAGACGGTACCGTCTCGCCCGAAGGCTTAGGTAGCCATCAGCTTAGGTGAACCATATGATACCCATCTCGCCTTGTACCATTTTTGCCAACCCCAGATGGGACGTCACAACGTCGTCCACTTATTCCAGGTACCTATTTACAGCTAGGTGAACTGAGGCTAACACATGAAAGGAGACAAGCCCAATTTGTCTCCGCCCGGCGGGGGATTGAACCCCCGACCCCTCGTGTGTGAGACGAGAGCTCTACCTACTAGGCTACGGGCTGTGTGTGTGGGTGTGTGTGTGTGGGTGGTAAGACATCCGGCCAGGCCCTTCAAGATATTAAGGGGAGGTGGGTCGTTTCTCTGGTCCCCTTTCTTCCTCATATTTAGCAACATTAGTTTTTAGATTTTAAGACGTTTGGCTCATTAGTTTGGCGATTTTAAGAACTTTCGCTCCATTTCTTTGTCAATATTACAACTTTTTGTGTAATATAGGCGTCGACTTTTTCCTGGCGAGCGTTAGCGAACCTGTAATTTAAGAGGAAACGGCCTTCGGCCTGGACATTTTTCTATCGAAAAATGTACAAGTTTATCTTGAAGGAGAGTATTGGGGGTGATTTTTTAAGCTTGTTGGAGGTCTAGGGAGGAAACTATAAACAAAATATTAAATAATGAAATAAATACATTCATCTTCCCTTAAGGGGGGTGACCTGTTTTTGTTCTGTCCTTTTCTATCTTTCTCTGGCTTGTATCCATTTGGCCCCATTCAGCCTACTGTTTTAAGACCTTTATCCCCTTCCAGGTGTCAATTTTTTACTGGTGAGCCAGCATATTTTTTTATTTTTGTTTGACAGCAGGTTAAATTTTTACATTTTTCGATAGAAAAATTTCTCCGGCGAAGCCGGATTTCTTCATATAATGCTGGCTCGCTATCGCTCGCCAGGAAGGAATCGACACTTAGATGGGGATGGGGATAGGGGAGGAGTGGCAGAGTGGTCTTGCCACTGGACTGGTAATCCAATGGACCCGGGTTCGAATCCCAATATGTCAATGGGAAGATATTATTGGGATGGAATTTGTGCTGTACCTAGTATCAGTGCATTACCACAAAGCCCACCGAAACGCCAATAAATACCCTCATTGTTCCCTGATTAAATAGCACTGTATGAATATTCCCATATTCAAAATATGCTACAGGGAGGCAATGCCTAGCGAGTTCATTGCTCAATAGGTGGCGTTCTGAGAGTGAGGGTCCGAGTGTGGGGGATGAGACGGTGAAGCACGGAGGCGAAGCGGCTTCAGAAATGGAGTGGCTTCGAGCCAGGGTGCTTCGCATGTCTCATTCCCTAGACTGGAACAAGACCTCACGGGCCTCACCGTGTTCAGCGGTGTAGTGTAAAGGCTCTCAGCCTATGCCCGAGAGGGAGTAGTTGGAATATAGAAAACAAAACAAAAAACAAAAAAAGTTGGCTGAATGGGGCCGAATGGATACAAGCCAGAGAAAGAGAGAAAAGGACAGAATTAACAAAAAGCAGGTCACCCCCCTTAAGGGGGGTCGCCGGCTTTTTATCTTTCTCTTCTTATCTCTCTTTCCCTGGCTTGCATCCATTCGGCGCCATTCAGCCAACTGTTTTAAGACGTTTATCCCCACCCAGCTGTCGATTTCTTCTTAGCGAGCGATAGCGAGCCAGCATTATATGGAGAAATCCGGCTTCTCCGAGGACATTTTTCTATCGAAAAATGTACAAATTTAGCTTGCTATCAAAAACAAAATATATATACATGATGGCTCGCTACCGCTCGCCAGGATAATAATGACACCTGGATGGGGGTAAACGTCTCAAAACAGTAGGCTGAATGGGGCCGAATGGATACAAGCCAAAGAGAACGGGAGAGAAAGATACAAAAAAAAAAACGGAGGTGGGCTCCCTTAACCCCTTCACACCACCGTTACTTAATTGTCATCATATTCTGGTCACCATTAGACGATTTGCTTTAGTTGATAAGCTACTACGACGACTCAAAGGGGTAAATACAATCTCGGTAAACCCTTTAGTACCATAGGTCCTTCTTAACCCTCTCCGACATATGACGCGATTTTGAGCCTATTAGGGATACTTTAAAGCCTTTGTTACCATCAGGGGTATTTAGAAACCTTTAGTTTAGTTACTTCAACCTCTGCAGTTGTCTTTGAGTTAGCTGTGTTGAGCCTATTGGGGATACTTTAAAGCCTTTGTTACCATCAGGGGTATTTAGAAACCTGTAGTTTAGTTACTTCAACCTCTGCAGTTGTCTTTCATTTTTTTTTTTTTTTTTTTTCCAACACAGTTAGCTGTGTTGAGCCTATTAGGGATACTTTAAAGCCTTTGTTACCATCAGGGGTATTTAGAAACCTTTAGTTTAGTTACTTCAACCTCTGCAGTTGTCTTTGAGTTAGCTGTGTTGAGCCTATTGGGGATACTTTAAAGCCTTTGTTACCATCAGGGGTATTTAGAAACCTTTAGTTTAGTTACTTCAACCTCTGCAGTTGTCTTTGAGTTAGCTGTGTTGAGCCTATTAGGGATACTTTAAAGCCTTTGTTACCATCAGGGGTATTTAGAAACCTTTAGTTTAGTTACTTCAACCTCTGCAGTTGTCTTTGAGTTAGCTGTGTTGAGCCTATTGGGGATACTTTAAAGCCTTTGTTACCATCAGGGGTATTTAGAAACCTTTAGTTTACTTACTTCAACCTCTGCAGTTGTCTTTGAGTTAGCTGTGTTGAGCCTATTGGGGATACTTTAAAGCCTTTGTTACCATCAGGGGTATTTAGAAACCTTTAGTTTAGTTACTTCAACCTCTGCAGTTGTCTTTGAGTTAGCTGTGTTGAGCCTATTGGGGATACTTTAAAGCCTTTGTTACCATCAGGGGTATTTAGAAACCTTTAGTTTAGTTACTTCAACCTCTACAGTTGTCTTTGAGTTAGCTGTGTTGAGCCTATTAGGGATACTTTAAAGCCTTTGTTACCATCAGGGGTATTTAGAAACCTTTAGTTTAGTTACTTCAACCTCTGCAGTTGTCTTTGAGTTAGCTGTGTTGAGTCTATTGGGGATACTTTAAAGCCTTTGTTACCATCAGGGGTATTTAGAAACCTTTAGTTTAGTTACTTCAACCTCTGCAGTTGTCTTTGAGTTAGCTGTGTTGAGCCTATTGGGGATACTTTAAAGCCTTTGTTACCATCAGGGGTATTTAGAAACCTTTAGTTTAGTTACTTCAACCTCTGCAGTTGTCTTTGAGTTAGCTGTGTTGAGCCTATTAGGGATACTTTAAAGCCTTTGTTACCATCAGGGGTATTTAGAAACCTTTAGTTTAGTTACTTCAACCTCTGCAGTTGTCTTTGAGTTAGCTGTGTTGAGCCTACTAGGGATACTTTAAAGCCTTTGTTACCATCAGGGGTATTTAGAAACCTTTAGTTTAGTTACTTCAACCTCTGCAGTTGTCTTTGAGTTAGCTGTGTTGAGCCTATTGGGGATACTTTAAAGCCTTTGTTACCATCAGGGGTATTTAGAAACCTTTAGTTTAGTTACTTCAACCTCTGCAGTTGTCTTTGAGTTAGCTGTGTTGAGCCTATTAGGGATACTTTAAAGCCTTTGTTACCATCAGGGGTATTTAGAAACCTTTAGTTTAGTTACTTCAACCTCTGCAGTTGTCTTTGAGTTAGCTGTGTTGAGCCTATTAGGGATACTTTAAAGCCTTTGTTACCATCAGGGGTATTTAGAAACCTTTAGTTTAGTTACTTCAACCTCTGCAGTTGTCTTTGAGTTAGCTGTGTTGAGCCTATTAGGGATACTTTAAAGCCTTTGTTACCATCAGGGGTATTTAGAAACCTTTAGTTTAGCTACTTCAACCTCTGCAGTTGTCTTTGAGTTAGCTGTGTTGAGCCTATTGGGGATACTTTAAAGCCTTTGTTACCATCAGGGGTATTTAGAGACCTTTAGTTTAGTTACTTCAACCTCTGCAGTTGTCTTTGAGTTAGCTGTGTTGAGCCTATTGGGGATACTTTAAAGCCTTTGTTACCATCAGGGGTATTTAGAAACCTTTAGTTTAGTTACTTCAACCTCTGCAGTTGTCTTTGAGTTAGCTGTGTTGAGCCTATTAGGGATACTTTAAAGCCTTTGTTACCATCAGGGGTATTTAGAAACCTTTAGTTTAGTTACTTCAACCTCTGCAGTTGTCTTTGAGTTAGCTGTGTTGAGCCTATTAGGGATACTTTAAAGCCTTTGTTACCATCAGGGGTATTTAGAAACCTTTAGTTTAGTTACTTCAACCTCTGCAGTTGTCTTTGAGTTAGCTGTGTTGAGCCTATTGGGGATACTTTAAAGCCTTTGTTACCATCAGGGGTATTTAGAAACCTTTAGTTTAGTTACTTCAACCTCTGCAGTTGTCTTTCAGTTAGCTGTGTTGAGCCTATTGGGGATACTTTAAAGCCTTTGTTACCATCAGGGGTATTTAGAAACCTTTAGTTTAGTTACTTCAACCTCTGCAGTTGTCTTTCAGTTAGCTGTGGGCAGAAAACTCATTTTGGAGAGGTAATTATAAGAGTGAGAGACCTCTATTTCTTATTGCTAATCTGGCAACCTCTGCGTCCTATGAGTCTGAGGGGGTTAAGGGGAGTGTCGCTGTTTGTTTGGTCTATTAATTCATTTATTCATATATTTGTTTTAGTTTCCTCCCTAGACCTCCATCAAGCTTAGAAAAACACCCCCTAGACCCCTCTTCAAGATGGATTTGTACATTTTTCGGTAGAAAAATGTCCCGGCCGAAGGCCAATTCCTCCTAAAATTACAGGCTCGCTATCGCTCGCCAGGAAAAAATCGACACCTGAATGACACGAAGGGTCCTAATATTGAAAAAGAAATGGGGTGAAAGGTCATAAAATCCCCAAACTAATGGAACCAACGTCTTAAAATTTCAAAACTAGTGGGGCTAAACATTAGGGAGAAGGGGGTCCAGAAAAACGGCCCCTTCTCCCTCATGTTTAGCCCCATTATATTTCAGAGTTTAAGACGTTTGACCTATTCATTTGGCGATTTTCAAACCTTTCACCCCATTTCTTTGTCACTATTAAGACCTTTCGTACAACTTAGGTGTCATTTGTTTTTCCTGGCGAGCGATAGCGAGCCTGTAATATATTAGTAACCGGCATATATTCGTAACACAAACACACACACACACACATTTTGTTTTTGTATTAAAGTGACATTTACAAAGTGGTGTACAATCCATCTTATTCTAGTCACACACACACACACACACACACACTCTCTTTCACACACAGACATACAAACATACACACACTCTCCTACACGCACACACTCTCTCTCCCCCTCTCTTTCAGGGTACATATTAAATTACACAATATACTGGCTCTTACCCATTTGTCTCTCTCTCTCTCTCTCTCTCTCTCTCTCTCTCTCTCTCTCTCTCTCTCTATCTCTGTATCTCTCTCGCTCTCTGTATCTCTGTATCTCTCTCTCTGTCTCTGTATCTCTCTCTCTCTCTCTCTCTCTGTATCTCTCTCTCTCTCTCTCTCTCTCTCTCTCTCTCTCTCTCTCTCTCTCTCTCTCTCTCTCTCTGTATATCTCTCTCTCTCGGAACATCGGAACAACTTTTAAGGGAAGTGACCACTCCAACATTTTGTACCTTTCGCTTTTGCAAATTCTCCCTCACTAACCCCAAATCATGGCACCGATCAGAATTAAATGCCCCTCCTGTAACAAGAACTACTACAAGGAATGGTATCCGCGTCATGGGTATCCAAATGCCAAGTGTTTTATGTGTTTAACTGATGAAAACTTTTTGCTCTTGGAGTGCACATTAGAAGCACACAAGGCACAGGCTGACTAACTGAAGCGAGATAATCTCACACTAAAGGAGACTGTAGGTGTACTTTCGCATCAAAATTGCTTACTAAAAGAGTGAGTATAGGACATAGAGAGTAAGCAAGTCGACGTTGTTAAAAATCTTCAAAAAGAAAACCCATCCAATGATCTATATCAGACAGTAGTCAACAGGCGTAACAAGAACAAATCCCAAGGGAATGGGAAAGCGACACCAGGTATCCCTATCTAAAACAGATTTTCTGTTCTCGCCGAAAACAATGAACACGAGGTAACTGACCACGTGAATGGGAATGGGAAAGCGACACCAGGTAACCCCATCAAAAACAGATTTGCACACGAGGTAACTGACCACGTGAAAGCAAGCTCGAAAGGCAAGAAAATTCCTGACAGGAAAACAACGAAACCATCAAATCACGGAGTCAGCGGGAAGGAGAAACTCACCCTAGTCTATGGTGACAGTCTCATGCGAGGTCAAGGAGCTGCCTTTGCCACCAAGAACAGAGGAAAAAGGTCAGTAAAGGTCATTCCAGGCGGTAAAGTCGAACATATCTTGAAAGACATAACTAACTCCGCCATACCAGAGGGCACCTGTGTAGTCGTCAATGTTGGCTCAAATGACTGCTTTGACGAAGGTAAGGCCCCAATTAAGACCATAGAAAAAAAAAATCGAGAACCTAATTAAAGTCATGAAAAGGAAGACCACGAAATGTGTGGTAAGCGGCGTCATACCCCGGATTAAAACAAGCTCATACGGACAAAATAGAGCCATAGAAATTAACAACGCAGTCAAGGTCATGTGCGAACAAGAGAAGGTACTGTATGTGGACAATTGGACCACCTTTGTAGGGAACTCGTCCCTGTACAGCGGAGATGGCATTCATGTATCAGAAAAAGGCGTTCAGCACATGAGTGACACCCTAAATCAAGCAACCTACATTGCCCATGAAAACAACACCAGTCAGGACCGAGAGATAACTATGCAAATAGACTCCTCTGAGTATTGACATCGCTACCCCCGGAAAAGCCCTCCCACAACCCCACCCAATCAAACTCCACCCGCACAGTTAAGAGAAATAAATAACCCCGCCCAACCCTTCCAAGTCCATCACAACCATTTAAACGAAACCGTCAACCCCAATGGCCCACAAGTTGCGAAAATTTACCTACCTGAACCACAAAACAAACTAAACAACCCCACCCAACCCCATCCAAGCCAACCCAACCAACTGAATGAATTTGACAACCCGCCGCGGCTTCAAGTCACAACCCCAAACCCATCCCCACCAATAAGAAAAACAAATCCAGCGCATGCTGAGAGAAATGATATAAAAATAATATCCATAAATCTATCTATCTATCTATCTATATGCTCAGGCCCAATCCCCATTTTGGGGGTAGCCGACTCAAGACAGAGCAAGAACAGGGAAAACACAAAAACATCATAAAACAAAAAATAAACACAGATAAAAAACACAAACTCTCACACATCCAGGTCACCCAGGAGAAGACCCAGAGACCAGGGTTACCAAGGTCGCTCCAGCACTCCCCCGGCCCCTGACCACCCGGAGAGGTTCCGATCTCGGCAGGCAGACATGCAGCGGAGCCAAAGCCACAAGCCCTCCCACCACACTTCCAGGCACACCCTTCATATTAATCGTCTCCCCGGGCCAGGCGCCTGATGGACTATTATCTAGTCCAACTTGCGCCCGACCCCTTACTCCAAATGACCACGTGTTCACTCAACTATTCACAAGCATTCTCCATTCACTCTTGTCCACCACCATTTCCCCTGCCTGATCTATAGTCATTCCTCTATCATCCAAAGCCTTTCTTACACAGTCTCTCCATCTCAATGGGGGTCTTCCTGCCCTTCTATCTCCCCTTGTATCTGACTCACATATTCTCTTTGTAAGCCTTTCATCTCCCATTCGTTCAACATGACCATACCAGCTCAGCACCCTTCTGTCCACTCTGGCTGACAAATGTTCCTGCTGCCCCACTCTCCTACGTATCTCTTCATTCCTCAATCTGTCTCTACGAGTAACTCCACACATACTCCTCAAGCAGCTCATCTCCATCACATCCAGCCCTCTTTTCTCCTTTTTCTTCAGAGCCCATGTCTCAGCCCCATACATCACTGTTGGCACAACAATTCCTTGATACAGTGCACTTTTTACTTTCACTCCGAGATTTCTCGTCTTCCACATACTTCCCATTGCTCCGAAAACCTTCCTTCCTTCACACACTCTCTGTTTTACCTCCACTTCCATACCTCCACTCCTGCTTATTGTTCCTCCTAGATATTTAAAACACTCTACTTGTTCCAATATTTCCCCATCCAGCCTCACATCTAGATTCACCCTATGCTCTCCCCTATTACACACCATTACTTTACTTTTATTGACGTTCACCTTCAGTTTCCTCCTTCCACAAACCACACCAAACTCTTTGACTAAAATAAATGCCTGCTCAATAAGAAACAAAATAGACGAACTCAAATGTCTGTTATTAAATGAGAAAGTTGACGTTATTTGTATAACGGAAACACATCTGAACCTTAAAAATAAAGATCTACTTCATGAATATCACATAGAGCCATATAAATTTTTTCATAAAGACCGTAACAATGGAAAACAAAGAGGGGGGTTGCAATGTACGTTGCAACCTACTTAAACCCAGTTGAGGTGACTCTCCCCGAAAGTAATGCAGAAATAGTGTGCGTCAAAATAAATACAAAAAACATGAACTTAAATATCACTACAGCGTACCGACCACCGAGACTAACTGTTGCCGATGATACAATTTGTTATGAAATACTAGAGAAAACCCTTAATTCCGACAAAACAGTTTTACTAGGTGACTATAACCTCCCCCTAATTGACTGGAATACCCTGACCGGAAAAAATGCTGAGTCACGCCTAATGACAAGCTTCATCCAGGACAATTTTTTGACTCAACACGTAAAACAGCCGACGCGAGACAGGAATATATTAGACCTCGTAATCACTACCCAAGAAAATCTATTATCAAACCTGGATGTAGGTGAACATCTGGCAACGTCCGATCATAAAATCTTAAGAATCAACGTTATAAGCAAATATTCCTCAGTAAAAACAACAGGAATGGTTTCGGACTTCAAAAACGCAAATTATGACGGACTTAAGGAATCGCTATCAAACATACATTCAAACCTCATAAATATAAACGAAGTAAATGAATTATGGGGACATTTTAAGTCTACAATTACAGAAGCGCATAAACAATTTGTACCCATGAAACCAAAACGTAATACGAAATCAAGTATGCCCCCTTGGTACAGTAGAGACATTGGCAAGGCAATAAGGAAAAGGAATCAACTCCACAAACTTGTAAAAAATAACACAAACACTGAAGTAATTAAAAACTTGTACAAAAATAGTAGAAGGGAAGTGAAAAAAATAATTAGGGCGAACAAACAAATTACGAAATGACTATTGCCAGAGAAAGTGCCACAAACCCCCAAAAATTCTACAGTTTCGTAAATAAAAATAAACCGATCAAAAGCGGAATCGGACCGCTAATAGAAGATGGCCAGACAATAACAGGTGACACAAACACGGCAAATCTGCTCAACAAATATTTTGGCTCAGTTTTCACAGAAGAAATTATCGATCATACCCTTGAAAATAACACCTCAACTCATGTGATAGGAGATTTCACCATCAGTGTTAGCGAAGTACAAAGCAAATTGAGTAATTTAAATGTAAATAAGACCCCGAGACCCGACATGCTCCACCCGAAAATAATTAAGAATGTTAAGGACGAAATAGCAAAACCCCTGACACGACTATTTAACTTATCATTACTACAGGGGATTGTACCAGTGATTGGAAAGATGCGAACATTACGCCGATATACACGAAGGGTAGCAAGGCCAAAGCGAGTAATTACAGACCAATTAGTCTAACTTCAATTGTAGGAAAAATCATGGAAAAAATCCTTAGAGATAAGATAGTAGATTACCTCGAATCAAACAACCTAATCAAAAATAGTCAACACGGCTTTAGATCAAATAAGTCATGCCTAACAAATTTGATTGAATTTTATAACAAACTATTCACATATAACGACATGACGAAATCACTAGATATAATCTTCTTGGACTTTCAAAAAGCTTTCGACAAGGTGCCTCACCGAAAACTATTGGCTAAACTGGAGAGGATAGGTATCAAAGGTGAAATTCATTCTTGGATAAAAAATTGGCTTACAGACAGAAGACAGAGAGTGGTGATAAATGGAGTGGAATCGGAGTGGGAGCCTGTCACTAGTGGAGTTCCACAGGGTTCAGTCCTTGGACCGGTCCTGTTTCTCATTTACATTAACGATATTGATGTAGGGGTAAACAACACCATTTCCAAATTCGCCGACGATACAAAAATAGGAAATACAGTCCTGAACGAAGATGATAGAAATGCGTTGCAATCTGATTTAAACAAGATATCAGAGTGGTCGAAAAAATGGCAGATGCCCTTCAATGTCGATAAATGTCAGGTGCTGCAGGTTGGTAGCAGAAATATGAAATACAAATACGAAATGAATGGCAAACAAATAAAAACCGCAACGGTAGTAAAAGACCTAGGGGTACTAATATCTGAAAACCTAAAAACTTCCGACCAATGTATAGCAGCTGCAAATAAGGCAAACATAGCATTGGGCTTTATTAAACGAAAATTTACATATAAACATGAAAACGTAATAGTGCCACTGTTCAGAAGTATGGTGAGGCCCCACCTTGAATATGGAGTGCAGTTCTGGTCACCTTATCTGATCAAGGACATTGTAAGACTCGAGTCAGTACAGCGTAGAGCGACGAAGATGATACCCTCATTAAGAAATAAACCATATGAAGAAAGACTTAAACGATTGAACCTGTTCTCATTAAAAAAGAGGAGGTTGAGGGGTCAGCTTATTGAGTGCTTTAAGATACTAAAAGGTTTCGACAAAGTCGATGTAAATGCACTATTCACATTAAACAATACTAATCAAACTCGCGGAAATGGAATGAAATTAAAAACCAAAAAGGCAAACCTAGATGTCACAAAGAGTTTCTTCACCTACAGTGTGGCGACAGAGTGGAATAAACTACCAGCGAGAGTGGTGGAGAGCGACACAATAAACGCTTTCAAGGGAAGGCTTGACCTCTATCTGCAGAGGGCTGGGGTGATATGAAAAAAAAAAAAAAAAAATTATGTATGTGTGTGTATGTGTGTGCACTGTACAGTATGTATATATATACTGTATATATATGTATGTATGTGTGTATGTATGTATGTGGATATGTGTGTGTGTGTGTGTATGTGTGTGTATGTATGTACCGGTGTATATATATATATATGTTAGTAAAGCCAGGTAATAAATTTTCTTTAATACATACGAGGTTGAAAGAAATGGCAATTTCTGCGTTGGAAATTTTATTATTCAAAGTTTCCAGGTCTCTGATGAGTTTTCGCTGGGTGGCAGGAAGTAGATGAAGGAGATGAGCAAAATTCATGGTGGTACAGGGTTATATAAATGTAAATGATGATACAGGATATACGACGCGTTTCACTGGACAACCAGCATTATCAAGTAAGGATGGAATGATATAAAAGGTAAACAGGAAGGGTATATATAGAGGGTGGAGGATCAGAGGAGGCGAAAAACAGGGGGCAAAAGTCTACTATTGGTGGAGGGGTATTCTAGGAAAGAGAAAGGGGGGAACCGCTTCACGCATGCGCACTGGATGCGGGATGGTGGTCGGTTGGTGGGGTCGAGCTGATTGGCTGCGTGTCGAGGGGCGTGGCCTAAGTTGTGTGGCGCCTGCGGAAGACGAAGCTGAAGGAGGTAGCGCGGGGGGGTTGCGTCAAGGGCACCGGGGGGCGAGGGGGGGTGTTAGGTCCTGTAGGAAAGTGCCTTTTGGCAGAAGGAAGGATCTGAAGGACCAGAGTTTGGTTGTTGATGTTGGGATGTAAGGCTTGGATATATAAAGCTTCGAGTATAGGTAATCTCCTTGGGTCACTTTCTTTATCGAGTATGGTGGTGTGTTTCTCTAACTCGTTGCGTGTGAGGTGAGGGTGGTTAGGGGTGAGATAGTGATCTTTGATGGCTCCAGCCTGAAGGTGAAGAAATATTACAAATCCCCCAAGACCTCCAACCTCGTTCTCCACAACAAACCAGCCTCCACCAAGATAAAGAGCCCGATGACCGACGATCACGTCATTTACCAACATACCTGTAATTATGAGGACTGTGGACCTCATTCCTATATTGGTATGACGCAGACTCGTCTTTCACGTCGGCTAACTCTTCACCTTCAGGCTGGAGCCATCAAAGACCACTATCTCACCCCTAACCACCCTCACCTCACACGCAACGAGTTAGAGAAACACACCACCATACTCGATAAAGAAAGTGACCCAAGGAGATTACCTATACTCGAAGCTTTATATATCCAAGCCTTACATCCCAACATCAACAACCAAACTCTGGACCTTCAGATCCTTCCTTCTGCCAAAAGGCACTTTCCTACAGGACCTAACACCCCCCCTCGCCCCCCCGGTGCCCTTGACGCAGCCCCCCGCGCTACCTCCTTCAGCTTCGTCTTCCGCAGGCGCCACACAAGTTAGGCCACGCCCCTCGACACGCAGCCAATCAGCTTCGACCCCACCAACCGACCACCATCCCGCATCCAGTGCGCATGCGTGAAGCGGTTCCCCCCTTTCTCTTTCCTAGAATACCCCTCCACCAATAGTAGACTTTTGCCCCCTGTTTTTCGCCTCCTCTGATCCTCCACCCTCTATATATACCCTTCCTGTTTACCTTTTATATCATTCCATCCTTACTTGATAATGCTGGTTGTCCAGTGAAATGCGTCATATATCCTGTATCATCATTTACATTTATGTAACCCTGTACCACCATGAATTTTGCTCATCTCCTTCATCTACTTCCTGCCACCCAGCGAAAACTCATCAGAGACCTGGAAACTTTGAATAATAAAATTTCCAATGCAGAAATTGCCATTTCTTTCAACCTCGTATGTATTAAAGAAAATATATATATATATATATATATATATATATATATATATATATATATATATATATATATATATATATATATAGTTTGTAAGGCCAGACTGCCTAGTAAGGACCTTGAGGTCTGTGTATCTATGTAGCTCTATGTAGCTCTCTCTCTCTCTCTCTCTGTCTCTGTATCTCTCTCTCTCTCTGTCTCTGTATATCTCTCTCTCTCTCTCTCTCTCTCTCTCTCTCTGTATCTCTGTCTCTCTCTGTCTCTCTCTCTCTCTGTCTCTCTCTGTCTCTCTCTCTCTCTCTCTCTCTCTCTCTCTCTCTCCATATATATAGTTAAAGTTTAGGTGGGATAGGCGGGTTGGGGAGGTGAGAAGTGTCTTAAGTAGTAAAGATAAGGAAAGGAGGCAAGACAGGGCCAAGTAGAAGAGTAACAGGTGGAGTATATGGTTAAAATAGGACTTCAAGAGGCTATCAGGATTATTAAGCCAGCACACTGTAAGTCAATATATGTTCAGGACTGGAGCCCCTTTTCGAGAACTCCAGTCCTTTGAGATGGAATATATATATATATATATATATATATATATATATATTATTGACTGCACATATTACCTGGGCACTATGAAGGCACAATCACAACGCTAGAGTTATTCCACTATCGTCCCGTTTTCTGTTTTTCAAGTGACTTATTCCTGACGGGTAACATTTCTATTTTGAATATTATATTATATTTCTAGGTTTGGGTTGCGCGCTGTGATTTGTGTATATGCAAATGAGCCGTCAATATACCGGCGGCTTCGCGTTGTATTTTATTTGTATTGGCATCACAAATTACAGGGAACATGGAGTGCGCAGCTGATTTAGTGATAGTAAATGTTTTCAGTAAATATATACACAATGAATAAAATGAATAAATTGTGGTACACATTGCATTAAAATTAAACTATACATACATTAATTAAGATGGAGAGGGATATATATATATATGGAGCGAGAGAGAGAGAGAGAGAGACTAAAAACATACAGACAGACAGACAGACAGAGAGAGAGAGAGAGAAAGAAAAAAAGAGAAAGAGAGAGAGAGAGAGACTAAAAACAAACAGACAGACAGACAGAGAGAGAGAGAGAGACATGCTAAATACCGGAATAGAGGCTGTCACCCTACCACACAAATACACTTAGTACCGGACACTAGCTGACGGCTCGGAAATGCTCCCTCCTCACTAACTTGGCCTCGCTCAATTGAAAGTCATTCACCCGACACCAGATATCAACAGGAAGGAGGGAGTGATTTAGTTAAGGGGAGGTTTTTAGTGTGTTTCCTAGACTTCCATCAAGCTTGAAATTACACCCCTTTCAAGATAAATTTGTACATTTTTCGGTAGAAAAATTTCCCGGCCGAAGGCCGGTTCCTCTTAAATTACAGGCTCGCTATCGCTCGCCAGGAAAAAATCGACACCTAAATGGGACGGCAGGTCTTAAAAGTTATATAAATGGGGTGAAATGTCTTAAAATCGACAAACTAATGGGGCGAACGTCTTAACATCTCAAAAGCAATGGGGCTAAACATGAGGGAGAAAGGGGTAAAGAAAAAAATCCCTCAAGTGGAAATCTCCCCTTAACCCTTTGAGTACCAGCGACGTGTGTTATCTTTTAATCTAGCTATATTTAGACGATATTATGCAGCTTAGGAAGGAACTGCGGTAGTTAAGGGGAGGTTTTTAGTGTGTTTCCTAGACTTCCATCAAGCTTGAAATTACACCCCCTTTCACCCCCTTTCAAGATAAATTTGTACATTTTTCGGTAGAAAAATGTCCCCCTTAAATTACAGGCTCGCTATTCCCCCCCCCCCCCCCCCCTCCTTCTCCCTCATGTCTAGCCCTATTAGTTTTCCGATTTTAAGACGTTTGGCCCATTAGTTTGGTGATTCTAAAACTTTTCGCCTCAATTCTTTGTCAATATCAAGACTCTTCCTGCCATTTAGGTGTCAATGTTTTTCCTGGCGAACGATAGCGAGTCTGTAAATCAGGAGGAACCGCGGAACAATTTTCTGTAAACAAATGTACAAATTTGTCTCGAAGGGGGATCTTGGGTATTTGTTTAAGCTTAATGGAGGTTTAGGGAGGAAGCTGTCTCTGTCTGACTCTCTCTCTCTCTCTCTAAAAAAAAAAAAACATGTATGTATATGTATGTGTGTGTACTGTACAGTATGTATATATATACTGTATATATATATATGCATGTATGTGTGTATGTATGTATGTGTATATGTGTGTGTGTGTGTATATGTGTGTACCGGTGTATATATGTGTATATATGTATGCATGTGTATATGTATGTATATATATATATGTATGTGTATATATATATATATATATATGTATGTGTATGTGTGTATGTGTATATATGCATATATGCATATATAGTTTGTAAGGCCAGACTGCCTAGTAAGGACCTTGAGGTCTGTGTGGTCTGTGTATCTATGTAGCTCTATGTAGCTATGTAGCTCTATATATATATATATATATATCGACCAATAAATAAACTCTGCCCCTTCATAGAGTAACAATTGGGTTGTTTTGACTATCCTGAGAGAGAGACCACCAACAACCGGCGCCCCTCCTCCCACCCACCACCACCACCACTACTACCGTACTACATAAATCATGATGGGAACACAGGCAGGGGATAAAATAAAGGGTTGAGTCCGGAAGCTGTTGGCTGGGATGTAAATGTTTTAGGAGTGGACGTCCAGGAATAGCACAATTTTTAAAACTTTTTCCCCATTTTGTTCGATTTTAAGACCTTTCATACTATTTACGTGTCCATTTTAAGACCTTTCATGCCATTAAGGTGTCGATTTTTTCCTGGCGAGCGATAGCGAGCCTGTAACTGGAGAGGAACCGGCCTTCGGCCGGGACACATTTCTATCGAAAAATGTACAAATTTATTTTGAAGCAGGGTCTTGGGGGGGGGGGGGGGGTTATTAAGCTCGATAGAGGTCTAGGGAGGAAACTGACAAAAATCGGGGTAGAATTTTTTTTAGGCCGGTTCTTCCAACATTACAGGCTCACTATCGTTCGCCAGGGAAAAATCGACACCTAAATAGCACGAAAGGTGTAAATATTGACGAAGAAATGGGGCGAAAAGTCTTAAAATCGACTAACTAATGGGGAAAACATCTTAACCCTTTCAAGCTCCAATACACATTTTTGTTTTGTTTTCTTGCAATTATTGGACGATTTTATTCAGATTAGGAAGGGTATATGGAAGTCAGAGGGTTGATTGAGAGAGTCTTTACCCTTTTAATACCCACAGATCCTTCCTAAGCTGCATAAACTCGTCTAATGATAGCCAAAATATACTGCTAAAACGCACCAGAGCTTCAAAGGGTTAACATCTGAAAACTAATGGGGCTAAACATGAGGGAGAAAGTGGTCCAGAAAACCGGCCCATCCCCCCTTAAGGGGAGGTTTTTAGTTTGGTCTCAAGATATCCATCAAGCTTAAGATTACACCCCCTTGAGCTCCTTTCAAGATAAATTTGTACATTTTTCGGTAGAAAAATTTCCCGGCTGAAAGCCGGTTCCTCTTATATTACAGGCTCGCTATCGCTCGCCAGGATAACATCGACACCTAAATGGCACGAAAGGTCTTAACATTGACAGAAATGGGTCGAAAGTTCTTAAAATCGTCAAAATAATGGGGCGAACGTCTTAAAATTAGAAAAGCAATGGGGCTAAACATGAGGGAGAAAGGAGTAAAGAAAAAAAATCCCTCAAGTGGAAATCTCCCCTTAAAGAAAGGATTGAGTCCGGAAGCTGCTGGAACGGAAATGATTTGGAGTGGATGTTGAGGAAGTGGGGCGGTAGCGTACAATACAAAGTTTTTCTCTCTCTCTCTCTCTCTCTCTCTCTCTCTCTCTCTCTCTCTCTCTCTTTGCTATCCTTTCCTTCCACTGTCCCATATTTTCGGGTTAGCTATCTGTACTAAAAACTAAGTCCTGACCACCTCGCTGTGATCGTAGGGTCTGTGTGGCCAGTGTATCAATGTAAATTTATGTAAATATTATGTATAATTTTGGAGAGGTAATTATAAGAGTGAGAGAACTATTTCGTATTGCTAATCTGGCAACCTCTGCGTCATATGTGCGTGAAAGAGTTAAGGTTCACTATAATATAATGTAAATATACTGTATATATATATATATATTATGGTAGAACGAGCTAATAAATGCTAAAATATATATAGTACAACGAATATAAACCAAAACTATCTTAAGGGGAGGTATTTAGTTTGGTCCCTAGATATCCATCAAGCTTAAGATTACACCCCCTTGAGCCCCTTGCAAGATACATTTGTACATTTTTCGGTAGAAAAATGTCCCGGCTGAAAGCCGGTTCCTCTTACAGTACAGGCTCGCTATCGCTCGCCAGGATAAAATCGACACCTAAATGGCACGAAAGGTCTTAAAATTGACAGAAATGGGGTGAAAGTTCTTAAAATCGTCAAAATAATGAGGCGAACGTCTTAAAATTAGAAAAACAATGGGGCTAAACATGAGGGAGCAAGGAGTCCAGAAAAAAATCCCTCAAGTGGAAATCTCCCCTTAAGTATCACCCCGTTCTTAACATTAATCATCAATTACAAACCCCCACTGTACTAAACTAATGAGGGTATATGGTCCTCCCGGGATTCGAACTCGGGACACCACACCCATAACATAAGCATCTAAACCATTACACCACCAACATAAATATTGAAGAATGCTATAACAAACAGAAACTAACCAAACAATACTGTAATATCGCCCTTAGCTAACCAGAATGGAATATAATACATGGCCTATATGGATAGTGCACTGTTAGAAGTATATGTGGCCTACGTGTGTATATATATATATATATATATATATATATATATATATATATATATATATATATATATATATATATCTTCGAAATGTCTCTAATTTTGTATTAACAAATTTATTTTTGTGTTGTTTGAATAAAAAAAAAAATATATATATGTTAGTATAGCCAGGTAATAGATTCTCTTTTAAACAGACGAGGTTAAAGGCAACAGCAGTTTCAGCATTCAGTATTTTATTGTTACAGCTTTCAATAGTTCTAACAATTTTCCTCTGGGGTTCAGAGATGAGGTACAACAGGTTAGCAAAATTCATGGTGGATCCAACGTTTCACAAGTAAACATCTTGCATCTTCAGGGAATGGGCAGGTAATGATTTGAAGACTGACTGACTGATGGCTAGAGTAAAGACAGAAACAGACTGATAATGGATTGGAGGAATTTGGGACTTTGGAATGGAAGACTATTTGGAGCGTTAACTTGGAGGGTATTGGAGCGTTAACTTGGAGGGTATTGGAGGGTTAACTTGGAGGGTATTGGAGGGTTAACTTGGAGGGTATTGGGGGGTTAACTTGGAGGGTATTGGAGGGTTAACTTGGAGGGTATTGGGGGGTTAACTTGGAGGGTATTGGAGGGTTAACTTGGAGGGTATTGGAGGGTTAACTTGGAGGGTTAACTTGGAGGGTATTGGGGGGTTAACTTGGAGGGTATTGGAGGGTTAACTTGGAGGGTATTGGAGGGTTAACTTGGAGGGTATTGGGGGGTTAACTTGGAGGGTATTGGAGGGTTAACTTGGAGGGTATTGGGGGTTAACTTGGAGGGTATTGGAGGGTTAACTTGGAGGGTATTGGAGGGTTAACTTGGAGGGTATTGGAGGGTTAACTTGGAGGGTATTGGAGGGTTAACTTGGAGGGTATTGGAGGGTTAACTTGGAGGGTATTGGGGGGTTAACTTGGAGGGTATTGGAGGGTTAACTTGGAGGGTATTGGAGGGTTAACTTGGAGGGTTAACTTGGAGGGTATTGGGGGGTTAACTTGGAGGGTATTGGAGGGTTAACTTGGAGGGTATTGGAGGGTTAACTTGGAGGGTATTGGGGGGTTAACTTGGAGGGTATTGGAGGGTTAACTTGGAGGGTATTGGGGGGTTAACTTGGAGGGTATTGGAGGGTTAACTTGGAGGGTATTGGAGGGTTAACTTGGAGGGTATTGGAGGGTTAACTTGGAGGGTATTGGGGGGTTAACTTGGAGGGTATTGGAGGGTTAACTTGGAGGGTATTGGAGGGTTAACTTGGAGGGTATTGGGGGGTTAACTTGGAGGGTATTGGAGGGTTAACTTGGAGGGTATTGGGGGTTAACTTGGAGGGTATTGGAGGGTTAACTTGGAGGGTATTGGAGGGTTAACTTGGAGGGTATTGGAGGGTTAACTTGCAGGGTATTGGAGGGTTAACTTGGAGGGTATGGGGGGGTTAACTTGGAGGGTATTGGAGGGTTAACTTGGAGGGTATTGGGGGGTTAACTTGGAGGGTATTGGAGGGTTAACTTGGAGGGTATTGGGGGGTTAACTTGGAGGGTATTGGAGGGTTAACTTGGAGGGTATTGGAGGGTTAACTTGGAGGGTATTGGAGGGTTAACTTGGAGGGTATTGGGGGGTTAACTTGGAGGGTATTGGAGGGTTAACTTGGAGGGTATTGGAGGGTTAACTTGGAGGGTATTGGGGGGTTAACTTGGAGGGTATTGGAGGGTTAACTTGGAGGGTATTGGGGGGTTAACTTGGAGGGTATTGGAGGGTTAACTTGGAGGGTATTGGAGGGTTAACTTGGAGGGTATTGGGGGGTTAACTTGGAGGGTATTGGGGTGTTAACTTGGGAGGGTATTGGAGGGTTAACTTGGAGGGTATTGGGGGGTTAACTTGGAGGGTATTGGAGGGTTAACTTGGAGGGTATTGGAGGGTTAACTTGGAGGGTATTGGGGGGTTAACTTGGAGGGTATTGGAGGGTTAACTTGGAGGGTTAACTTGGAGGGTATTGGGGGGTTAACTTGGAGGGTATTGGAGGGTTAACTTGGAGAGTATTGGAGGGTTAACTTGGAGGGTATTGGAGGGTTAACTTGGAGGGTATTGGGGGGTTAACTTGGAGGGTATTGGGGTGTTAACTTGGGAGGGTATTGGAGGGTTAACTTGGAGGGTATTGGGGGGTTAACTTGGAGGGTATTGGAGGGTTAACTTGGAGGGTATTGGAGGGTTAACTTGGAGGGTATTGGAGGGTTAACTTGGAGGGTATTGGAGGGTTAACTTGGAGGGTATTGGGGGGTTAACTTGGAGGGTATTGGGGTGTTAACTTGGGAGGGTATTGGAGGGTTAACTTGGAGGGTATTGGGGGGTTAACTTGGAGGGTATTGGAGGGTTAACTTGGAGGGTATTGGAGGGTTAACTTGGAGGGTATTGGAGGGTTAACTTGGAGGGTATTGGAGGGTTAACTTGGAGGGTATTGGAGGGTTAACTTGGAGGGTATTGGGGGGTTAACTTGGAGGGTATTGGAGGGTTAACTTGGAGGGTTAACTTGGAGGGTATTGGAGGGTTAACTTGGAGGGAATTGGAGGGTTAACTTGGAGGGTATTGGAGGGTTAACTTGGAGGGTATTGGAGGGTTAACTTGGAGGGTATTGGAGGGTTAACTTGGAGGGTATTGGAGGGTTAACTTGGGAGGGTATTGGAGGGTTAACTTGGAGGGTATTGGAGGGTTAACTTGGAGGGTTAACTTGGAGGGTATTGGAGGGTTAACTTGGAGGGTATTGGAGGGTTAACTTGGAGGGTATTGGAGGGTTAACTTGGAGGGTATTGGAGGGTTAACTTGGAGGGTATTGGAGGGTTAACTTGGAGGGTATTGGAGGGTTAACTTGGAGGGCATTGGGGTGTGTAATAATAGGTGAAGAATAGATAGAAGTTAGAAATATAGTTAGAGAGTAAAAGATTCTGGGCTCAACCAGAACGCTTCATTGTTAACATTTTATAATATTCAGTAATTTAAATATATTTTAGTAGTCAGTCTTACTTTGTTATATAATTTCTATATATTTGTTGCCCTGCTCGTCCATTATTAAGTTAATTGTACAAAAAGCCAGTTTTAATTAAGATAAACATTTCAGTGAACACCCGCTGCATAATACACCTAAATATACATACATTATATATATGTAACGAGTCAACACAATAAAATAGAAAACAATCCAATTGATAACTAAATGATACCTTTTAATTGATACATACAATAGAGTATGTATTGTTGGAATAGCATAATGTATATATGAACATTTCTCTATTATCTCATTCCCTTTTTTTTTTTTTTTTTTTTTTTTTTTCTTTTTTTTTTTTTACTAGTCAGTGGTATCACCAGTCACCAACTACCACCCCTGATCAACAACCGCCAATAACAATCGGAAATTCTGCTTTATTTATTATCACTATTATCAACCCAAATGTACTACCCATCAAGTATAGACCATCATGCCCATTTTACTTGTATCTATGATTTATTTTATTATTGAATGACATCCTCCCAATTACACTGCTATCACTGATCAGAAAAATAGTCAATGGTTGCAACAAGCCACCAACTATTACCTCCGATCAATAACCGCTAATAATAATCAGAAATTTTGCCTTAATATTATATAGTAATTATATATAAATTTTAACTCACTCCACCTCTAGTGAATTATCTTACCCATTGGCATCCTCCCAATCATACTGCTATCATTGGTCAGAGGCATAGCTAATGACAACAATCCTCAACCACTACCTCAGACCAACAAATGCTAATATTAATCGGAAATTCTGCCCCAATTTACTAAGTTTTAATAATTACTCTTTCTTATCCATTAAGTATTGACTATCATGCTTATTTTACCTGTATCTATGATTTATTTGATTATTGAAGGACATCCTCCCAATTATACTGCTATCACTGATCAGAAAAACAGTCAATGGCCGAAACAAGCCACCAACTATTACCTCCGATCAGTAACTGCTAATAATAATCAGATATTTTGCCTTAATATTATATAGTAATTATATATTAATTTTCACTCACTCCACCTCTAATGAATTCCCTCACTTATATATCTATGCTGTACCCACCAAGTGCCATGGATGAACATCGAGATATAAGGATACAACCTATGTTTGTTGTAGCAGTGCACCAGCTCCAGAGGGTCGCATTAGGTTGATCCGGTTAATGTGGTACTGCGTATATTATGTTATGATAGGGCATGGATTGTACCCCCACAGTCGGTGCTACCATGGTAAGTACAATGCTGGCCCCCAAACGGTAATGTCTTAGGATGTAAACAGCCTGTGGTGGGCCCTCTACCTCACAGTATATTTACAGAGCCTTTTGGTTGATCTAGTTTGGTATGTCATAATTTGGTTATCTCTGTCAGTTGAGTGTCACAATAAGTAAAGTTTTCCCTTTAAGTATTAGTTAAATGTATATATAGGGACAGGATCATTGTTTTGAGATACGTCTTTACTACTCTTAAAGATATATGTTGCAAAATTGTATACCTTTTTTCCATTTCAGCGTTGCGCTTTCTTGTATTGATGACCTTGAGGACTTCTTGTCTCAAGGCCATTTCTCTTTTTCTTGAATGTTGATTTGTCAACCTTTTTAAATGCTGACTTTGTGTAGCTTATTTGATCGGCATGCAATAATCCCGTCACCAGTCTCTCATCATATGCCCTATTATTATAGATCCATTTTATTGTACCCCTTGTAATTGCTATCATTATTTCTTTATGAATAAGTTTAGCTGGTAGGTTGTATTCTGGTCCAACATAGAAAGTCAAATCCAGTTGTTCAGCTTCCCATGTTGATTTCTTCTGTTGTTGTTTAGTTATAGTTCCTGTTTCGGACCCAATAGACAGCCTATCTGGATACTCTCTCTCTGCTGGTATATCCGAAATACTCTCTGGTGCACCTGGAGCATGCATTGTAGGCTGACTGAGTAGATCACAAAAGTCGAATTCAGTTGTTGATTGTCCCTCCTGTGCATCCATTCTTAATTCAGCTGTGTCTCCCTCTGCATTTTCAGGTTGTGATGGTCTTTTGTCAGTGTATGTAGCATGAAATAGCTTTCCTGAATCTGGATTATCAGGGAACCACATTTCTGGTAGGTTATTTTTTACAAGCATTTTGTTTAGTTCAGTTCTATATGTTCCAGGAGTGCAAACATTAAGGACATGTGCATGCATAATGCACATTAAAATCTTAGTATGTTTAAATTCACTGAGTTGAATTGTATTTGGTGTTGGTGGCTGACTCTGTTTGTTAACTTCTTTTACAATTGAAGCAAAAGTTTTATTTTCATTGATGAGTTTATCCTGCACTTGTGAATTTTGTTTATTTTTCATTTTTTCCTTTCTTATAGGACAAGCCATAGCTAGTGCCCTATGATCAGTCTTTGGTCTTCCATCCCTAATACAATTTATACAGCTTTTGCTTTGACTCGCGCAAGACTCCCACTTGTGTCCCACTTGTCCACACTCCGAACAAACTGTATCCTCATGTTGGCAGTCTTTTGTCTGGTGTTCTTCCACAGCAAGGCACTTAAAACATGTTAGCAGATTCGCAAATATTTCTTTGGAGCACTGTGTTGGTGAGATACTCATGTTGAAAGCAAGCACCCCATGTTCCAGTACCTTGTCTGCCATAGCTGTGTTCTTTAATCTAAGTTTCAGCATATGGGTGTAGTCTCCAATCTTTATCACCTCATCCACCTTCAGCCAAGCATTCTCGTCTTCCAACTCATGCTTTAGTTCAACCTTTGTGTGGTCACCTATTTGTGCGTCTAATCTTCTAATGAAAATTGTTCGTTTTGCTTTTATCTCAGGTGGAACGATAATCTCTATACCGTTTTCTTTGTAAAGGTCTATGGCATCTTGCTGAAGAAGCTTGTCTGCATCCTCTTCGCTCCTACATAGGGCCTTGTATCCATCATGGGTAGGGAAGAAACGTGTAAAAGCTACCCCATAATTTTCATATGCAATTTGAGTTATCCTAAGGACAGAGACATCTTTCCCTCTATCTATTATTTTAAGTCTAACCTTAGTGATAATTTTACATGAAGTGGGGATGAATTGCTTAAGAATTAATAATTACTTTGACTAGCAAGAGAAGGTGCATGACAAACAGCACAGAGTCAAAGCCAGAGGTAAGTCGAAGTGGAAAACACAAAACACAAAGAAAAGTGAAGACAAGATTGTACCGTATTCTCTGAAGGAGGCAATTGGCACACAACAAGAACAAGGGTGAGTTTAAACAAATGTACAACAGGTAATATGAAAAAACCACTCAGGCCACCCACCGCCTAATCCCTGGACTGATTTCAGCTAAGATAAAACCTAATCCTAAGTGCCCTTGGTGTCACCCTACGGATGACACCTGTTAGCTAACCTGCCTAGCGCCTTGGGCTGCCAGCACCCCTTAACCACCAGCCTCTAAAGGCTGTCGAATGGTGTTTGGGTACCAGTGCCACTGGAGCGTCTAACCCCTAATAATACCCTGCTGCCAACTTTTCCTCCCTCAGCTCCTAATGAGCCCCCCTCATGGAACCACCCTGCGGTGGCCCTTCAGGGTTCGATTCGGTACTAAGAAGGCAGCGTCTACTGGGTGGGACGGGCAAGTAATAAAACAAAGAAAGGGTGCTGAAACCAGTCCAGGTAAAAAACGGCAGAGACCAAAAAGCAGACTCAAGAGTAAAGACTTGTGAGTTGTGGCGAACAAACTTGGTGGCGCAAAGACCTTCGGACAGAGGGCTAGGGGAACAACTGTCCAAGACAAGCAGTGAATGTGGGGGCAGAGGAAAGGGGACTCCTTGGTACATAGTTCCAAGAGCGTCTTCAGGGCCTTCTCCGGGATGTCCAGGGGGGGCGTATTAGGGCAGTGGTAAACTCGACGTAGGATAAAATCTATAGTCTTGTCAACGGGCACGTTGGTAAACAAACTCTCTACGTCGAGGGAGGCGATGATGTGGTCGTTGGCAGGGGGGGCATCTCGTAGAATTTCTAGGAGTCCCCTTTCCTCTGCCCCCGCGGGAATATGTACCAGCAAATCGACGGTGTAGCGATGGGAAGCCCCCTGGGGGTCCTGTTCGCCAATTTCTTCATGGGAACTATCGAAGAGGAACTCCTGGCTGCCCACCGGCCCACTGTCTACTGCAGGTACATCGATGATATCTTCGTGCGGGTGAAGGACCTGGACGAACTCAGGGACCTCCAGCAGCGCTTCATGGCCGCCTCCGGACTCAACTTCACATACGAAGAAACCACCGATGGTCATCTACCCTTCCTCGACCTCCTTGTCTCCCTCCACGACCACGGCTTCAAAACTACAGTGTACACCAAACCTACTAACAATGGCCAATGTCTTAATGGGGAAAGTGAATGCCCTAAACGATACCATCAGTCCACCATCGCCGCCTATCTCAGGAGAGCCCTCACCCATTGCACCACCTGGAATGACACACACAATGAACTGGAAAGGCTCACCTAGGTCCTAGTCAACAATGGAAAGGCTCACCTAGGTCCTAGTCAACAATGGAAAGGCTCACCTAGGTCCTAGTCAACAATGGAAAGGCTCACCTAGGTCCTAGTCAACAATGGAAAGGCTCACCTAGGTCCTAGTCAACAATGGAAAGGCTCACCTAGGTCCTAGTCAACAATGGAAAGGCTCACCTAGGTCCTAGTCAACAATGGGTATTCCAACACTGACGTCACCAATGCCATCAACCACCACCTAGAAAAATGGTACAAACAAGACCCCCCTAGCACCAACCCGGCCAATGACATTACATTTTTCTACAGAAACTACATATCTTCCGACCACACAATAGACGAATCCATTATGAAAGAAATAATTCACAAAAACGTCCTCCCCACCAACCCTGACAATAAAATAAAACTCATTATTTACTACAAATCTCCTAAGACCTCCAACCTTGTCCTCCGTAACCGCCCCATTTCCACCAACCAACCGAAAGACGATCATGTGATATACCAGCATATTTGCACCTCTGGGGACTGTGGACCCCTATCCTATTTTGGAATGACACAGACTCGCCTTTCCCGTCGACTAACCCTCCACCTTCAATCTGGCGCTATAAAAGATCACTATCAAGCCCCCCACCATCTTGCCCTAACTCGCGCCGACCTAGACAAACAAACTACCATACTCGACAAAGAATCAGACCCCAGAAGACTAGCTATTTTAGAAGCTCTATATATCCAAACGCTCAACCCCAGCATCAACAACCAAACACAAGACCTTCAAATTCTTCCTTCAGGCAAGCCCTACAGGCATACTGCCCTCGTTCCTCTCGCCCTGTGCCCCCCTCCCGTACCTTTCCGCGCTCAGCACACAACTGACAACACCAACCAATCACAGCCACCCACAGCCAACAACCAACCACCGATAAGATTTAGTGCCCGTCTCGCGAATAGACTGCCTTCCACCAATGAACAGCCACCCCACACCCAGTAGCTCCGCCCACCTACCTATTCTTGATCCTCGAATTTTGTATAAATATGTTGCTTTGTCCTTATTCTAATCATTAGTCGGTTAGTCGGTGGGTGGCCTGAGAGCTTTTAACTTTAAATTTTAACTTTTTGTTTTTGTTTTTAACAGGACCTTTAACAGAACTATCCCTTGCTTTCTTAATCTGGATGGTTCAAGCGATTCTAGTGTCCTGATAGTTATTTTACACTTCTTATCTGTAAAGTCAAGCCCCTTGAGGCAATCTATTTATTTGTTAATATAAGCTCACCAGGAGTCACCTGATACAGCTGAGTGTGGAAGATCGAGTTTGGCTTGCATCGGCCAATCAGAGAGGAGCACCTTGTATCTTGATCGGATCTTGATCCTGTAGACAGCTGAAGCTTTTGCAAACCCAGGCAGCCTAGCTGATTGGCTGCTTTGGTCGGACGTCCTAGCTTCTTGATCCACAAACTTATGCGTATTCTTTTTTAAAAACTAGTTATCCCTTCATGGCCATTCTGTAATAAACCATGGCGCGAGTTAAGATTAAACACCCCCGACCCAAATTGAGAGCATCTAAAACAGTACTCCTCAGCATTTTGGGCAAGTTTGGGATTTATGCGACCCGAATAATCCCCATTGATGATGGATTTGTCATTCTCATCAAAGATGACAGTGACACAGACAAACTTTTTCAGACTTCCACTCTTGATGAACTGAACAAGCAGGAATTCACGGCTCTACTACCACCAGAAATCAAAGCCAAAAAATCTGTGCTTCTGTTTGCCATAGATGATCACATTTACCAGAACTCCGAAGATGATATAACCACTGAGATCGAACAAACAAATGAATGGGCAAAATATGGTGTTGAGCAAGTGTACAAGTTTCAACAGAGCAACACTCTAAAAATCACCTTCAACCAAACCAAATTAGCCAACAAAGCTACAGTCAGCGGTATGATCATGTTCAATGTGAGTGTACCAGCTACCCAAATAAAACAGGAGAACTTCATCCCGATCAAATCGTGTATGCGTTGCTATGAGATTGAAGACCATACAACCAACAACTGCAAGAAAGGTAAAGATTACAAAATTTGTTCAGAATGTAGTGAAATGAATCATACCTGGAAAGAGTGCACAAACACAGTTAAAAAGTGCATAAACTGCAAGGGTGATCATCGAACTCTAGCAATGGCATGTGCACAGAGGAAAACAGCACTTAAAGACAAACGTAAGATGATGGAAGGGAGTGTAACATCACCTACAATAACCTACAGTGACAAGGCAAGAACAACTGACTTCCGGAACCCTGAGCTTGGTCTATCAAAAGGCTCGGCAACCAAAATCCTAGAATGCATTTTATATGCACACGTGATCAACGTAGGAGAGCCAGGAACATACGACATCACACTAAATGACCTGTTCCGAAGAAACAACTTGCCAACATTAAATGTACCAAATAATCCACCTTCAGCCAAAATTCTTAAGGGCCTTGGCACTGACCCAGAGGATGATTGCCCCGAATTGGAGGAAGAATCTACGGAGACAGCAACTGCAATTGCAAATCGACCAAAAAAGAAAGCAAACAAGAAAAACACTAACAAAAAACCATTTAACTCAGAACGCAGAGAGAAGGAGAAGGAACTCACATTGAGACAACCCACCATCAATGCTAATTTGAAGGGTAAAGATATAGGACTAAAAATCTCCACAACTAAAGCACAAGGATGGCCAACAGACTCTTTTGGCCGAGAGCAGTTGCTCAACGCACTTCAAAGTAGGAAATACAAGTGGTTATACACCAATGCAGACTATGAAGAACAAGATATATTTCAAAAGATTACAAATAGTGATATCGACCTTAAAGGTTGCTGGGTGACGATGGAGGAGAGTGAATTCAGGAAATTGAGGCCTGGGCTTCAGGTGGACAAATCACCTCTACCAGGTAACAGAGACCCAAGGGTAAGAAGATCATCTGATTAACATGGAGACCATCAGAATAGTTCATCACAATGTTCTCCACTGGGAAACCCGGAAAACGGAGTTGGCAAATATATACAAAGAACTGGATCCAGATATCATAACACTTAATAGCCATGGAGCGAAACCTGACCAAACTATCAACATATCTGGTTATATAACTTACAAAATAAACTCGAGTAGTGAACGAAATGATGGCTCAGCAGTATTGATTAAGACAAATATTAAACATAAACTTGATGATGACTTCCATACAGACGTCTTAAGCCTGAAGATTTATACTAATACAGGACCAATCAACATAGCTACCACATATCTGCCCCCAAGAAGACCTTTCCTGCCGTTTCCTGATTTTCATAAACTGCTGTATAATAATGAACCCATGTATATAATTGGAGATCTAAATGCCAAGCACAGAAGACTTGGTCACAATACAGATAACAATGTGGGCAAAAACCTTATGCGATTCATAGACCATAGGATGATTCATTTAGGACCATATTTTCCCACATACTTATGTCATAATGCAGCGACTACCCCAGATATCATCATTAGCAACACTCAAACTTATCATAATACCAAAATCGAAACTGGACCACTGACATCTTCAGATCACCTTCCCGTGCTCCTTACAATAACTTCGAAAGCAATCCTTGAACCCACAGTAGAAAGACCATTATTTAATAAAGCAAATTGGGATCTCTTCAGAGAAATAGTCAACTCTGAAATCCAGAACGATTATGACTGGAGTGGTTATGAGGGAATGGAGATTGTGGACAAAAAAATAAATGACTGGTATGAAGCGATTCTAAAGGGTATACAGGGGGCAATCCCAATGGGATCGAAAAAGACCATATCAAAACCTATCATAAATAACAAAATTAGAAATATCCAAGCTTGCTTCACCAGACTTTACAACAACAGCATTAGAAACGGTTGGACCTGGGTAGATTATAACCATTATAAAAGGCTAAAACAACTACTGGTTAATGAATGCCGTGACAGCAGTAGCAAAAACTGGGAATCTAATGTCCAATACCTAATTGATAATGCAAAAAACCCTGTATCTTTTTGGCAGAAAATTAAGACAATGAAAGGGACGGCAAATACATCCCCCCCATATGTTCTAGACAGTGATAATAACAAAATTTATGACAGCAAGAAAAAAG